>CAUYRH010056738.1:0-39608 GCA_963574655.1 Perodicticus potto
ATGTCTTCATATAGTGATTAAAAGGCCATGAAGGCTATGTTAAATAGTTCAATGAAAATATTTCAGATTGTATATGAAGTCAGCACATTGTGCCCCATGATTGCACCAATGTACACAATTATGATTTAATAAAAATAAAAACAAATAAAAATAAATAAATAAAAAAGAATGTGCAGTAACTGGAACTTTCCTACACTGCTGATGGCAATGTAAAATTGTACCACCATCTCAGAAACATTTTGGTTGTTTCTTAAAATGCTGTATAGACACCTGCTGTACAACTGAGCCATTGTGCCCCTAGATATTCACCCAAGGGAAATGAAAGCACAGATCCTTACAAAAACTTGTGTGTTTTTAGTATAGCTTTATTGTAATAGCTAAAACTTAAAACAACGCAAACATCCCTCAACGAGTGGTAGTGTGTCTATACGTTAGAACACTAAGCCGCAGCAGACGGGTAGGTGGGTATAGCACCGACAGGCGCAGTGAGATGGATAACTCTCACAATAGGTGTGGTGGGTAAAAGAAACCAGACAAGTAAGGACGCTGCTGCGTGATTCCACTTACATAAAACTCTGAGGGAATGCAGGCTAATCTGGGGGGCAGACAGCAGGTCAATCCACGGTGGGGTGGAGACAGCAGGACAGTGTGGGAGGGACTGCAGGAGGAAATTATGGGCACAACTGACATGTTCAGCATCTTGATTTTGGTTATGGCTTCTCTGCAGGTTAAAACATCTCAAATAGTATAATTTATATGTATTAAAAATAGTGTAATTTATAAATAATGTGTATAAGTTATATATAAATAAATTATATGTGTATAATTTATTAGCTATATAAAGTATATATATATACACACACACACACACACAGGATGGACGTAAAGTTCATGTGAAATTTAAAATAGTTGTAACTTTAAATTGCACACAAACTTTATGTGCACTCTGTGTGTGTATATATATATATATGTAAACCTATATGTCATATTATATGTGTCAATGATACCGCAAAAAAGCCATCTTTTTTTTAAAAAGAAAGTCTAACCCCTTTTTGCTTTACTGAAATCTTCTAGACAAAGGAATACAAATAAGTTAAACATTTTTTTCATCAGACACTATTGAGTCCACTCAATGAATGGTCTCTGAGTTCACAGAATCTTACTTTCAAACTTCTTTGTGGATGTGGCATTCCTGCAGCTGATCCTACATCCCTCAGGGAATTTTACAGTTCTTGTTCACTCATCTGGGACCCTTCACAGGCTCTTAAAAGCTAATCTTTTTTGTACGTGAACCCTATGTCAAGCGCTCTCTAAATGTCTGGCATGCACTCTTTCATTTAACTTTCATGATAACGCCTGAGGTAGACATCATCATTATTATTCCCATTTTACAATAGAGGAAATTGGGATTTATAAGGGCTGGGTGAATCAATCAAAGTCCCACAGCCAGTAAGTCCTAGAGCTAGGATTTGAACTTAAGCAGTCAGAGACTAGAGTGCGTGTACCTTAACACAATAGTGCTTCAGTGTAGTACAAGAATGTGTGGTCATGTGATCATTTATTGACCACTGGAAAGACGTGGAGAAAAAGAATATTAGTTCCCTAAGTCTGTCAAAACAAAGCACCAAAAACTGGGTAGCTTCAAACAACAGAAATGTCATTGTCTCATAGTTCTGGTGGCTAGAAGTCGGAAATGAAGGTGTTGGCAAGGCCAGGCCCTCTCTGACGGCTCCAGAAGGAATCCCTCCTTAAATCTTCGACCTTTCAGTTTTTACTGACAATCCTTGGTATTCCTCAGCTTGCAGGTTCATCACTACAGTCTCACACCCTTCTTCTCCCTGTACGTTGCCTTCCCTATCTATGCCATGTCTCTTTCTATATCCAAATTTCTCCTTTGTATAAGGAATCTAGTCATGGTGGATTGAAACACAGCCTGATATCTCATCCTGGTTTCCTCTGCAAAGACTTCATGTCCAAATAAGGTCACATCTGAGGTTCTGGGCATTAGAACTTCAACATTTCTATCTGGAGGGACACATTCAACCAATAACAGTAGATAACAGGAAGTAGAATTAAAGATGTGGGAAAACTGGAAAATGTGCTTTATAACAATGAGCTAATTTCTCATCTTCACCATTGGTAGAATCTATTTTGGATGCATGAAACTGTAAGAATGAGTTTGTAATCAGTCAGCTCCCTGGGAATTCTTAGGAAAAGAGTACATCGCATGCAGCTTTCCTCATTTGAATCAAAGCCCCAGTTTTTCCACACAATTTTCTGTTTTTTACAAATTTTAAGATCACTAGTTAGACATAAAGTGACCCCACTCTTTTGTTCATTCTACAAATACTAATTTGAGCTTATTAAATGCTAGGAACAGTGCCGGTTACTGGAAATAGAGCTGAAACATCACAGTCCAACAAAGAGGTGGGTACCACATAAATCCATTAAGTGCAATTGGGTGAACCGGGCCTTCATAGGTGTTTACAGAGGATGCTGGTGAAGAAAACAAATTATTTAGGAAATGGGGTAGTGATGAAGGAAAGCCTGAGATGCTTCTTAAAAGACTAAAAGGAGCTTGCCAGGCAACAAAAATTTGACTCAAACAGTACAAAAGCAATCCATGTAACCAAAACATTTCACCTCCATAATAACCTAAAAAAATTTTCTAAATACCAAAATTAATTCCATGGTCCACAAATAATTGCTGTCACTGGAGCATTAGGAACATGAAGAATAAATGCACAAGGTGAAAGTAGATTTGCAAAGGTTTTTTCCACGCCCCCCAAAAGAGTACCAACAAATGGAGAACCATGGATAAGATTTACACGTGGAGTGAATGGGATCATATTTGCATCTTAACTCTCTCTGGCAATAGTGTAGATCAGTCATCCTCAACTCTCAGTGTTCATCAAAATAAAATTTAAAAAATAGTCTTTATATTACCGTAAATCTAACCAAGTCTGAGTGCAATAGAAATTTAACTACTTAGAGTACAGATTCTGGAACAGACTGCCTGAGTTTAAATCCATTTCCGCCAACATCTGTAGGACTAAAAGCAAACTACTCAGCTTCTCTGCTTCATTTGTATATGAAATGGGTTTTTTTAAGACTTACGCAGTCTAAACAAGTAAAACACTTTAGAACAGCACCTGGACATATCAGTTCGGTGTAAATTTTTTTCACAGCGTTATTTATTGTGCAGTGACCATGAGCAAAATTTTTATTCTCTTAATAGTTTCTTCCACAAGTAACGTTCAAGTTAATCAGGGTAGCAATCCTGTCACAGACAAGAGATATTTTTAAGTACTAAAAGAAGAAAAATAATTCATACATCTTTTGTTAAACTGCAAAACTATAATTGCACCTTTCCTCCAATGGTTTTCAATTTTCTAAATAGAGTAAGGCTTTTGTGCTTAAATATTTGTGGTATTTTCATATATTTTAAATTAGCAAAGCATGAAGATGTTATCATGGAAACTAACACTTCAAATAGTTAAGTTTTCTGTTGTGTTTTGACTTTATTTGTGTCTCAGATTGCCACAAATTCCAATCTTGATGACCAATATTCATTAAAGTACCCACTGCTTGTTTTATTATCTATAGTTTAGATGTCTTTCCATTCAAACAAAGAGGTAAATTGTCTTCTAGCTGAGACACCTGGAAAGTGCGTGGAGTACAAAGGCCATGATTCAAAAGTCCGCGGTGCAGTCAACAAGCAATTACTTTTGCATGTGATGGGAGACTGTCAGCTTCAAACACAGAACATTCTTTGGGAAGATTAGTCCAAATTACATTTTATTACCTTGGCCCATATGAACGGCCTAAACTTCATCTATTTCTTGTTCTAATGGAATTCCAACCGGGGCATTAATATATTGTTTATGACATGTTTGCAGTTCTTGTGTTATCAGTCTGCATTCATGAGAGAAGCTTCAAACAGTATCAGATAACAGTGAGCTGGATGTTGGATGTTGAACAGCACAGAGGATTTTATCATCTTGTTGAACCAGTGGCAGTGATTAAATTAAACTGTCTGAACAAAGCTTTTGCATGTCAGACTGTTGAATGGCAAAATGAAAGAGTGACACACTTCAGAGATCAGAGGAAGGGAGAGAGGACTGGAAAAACATAGTTATGTAACTCCTTACTTACAGTGTTCAGAAACAGAATCAACACTTCACAATGGTTTCCATTTTACTCCTCCACGTTCTGTCTTTAAACTTTTCAGTGTCATTTCATTCATGTTCTAAGTACATCTCACATTCTTTTTCACATCACGTATTTAATTTCACTTGGAACATTTGACTGAATAATGAGATAATTGAGGTTTCTTACGTTTGTTCTGTTTCTTTGGGAAAGGAGAGTTTTTAATTTGTTTTAATTTCTAATTGTTTTCTAACTATTTTCAAGTTAGATATTGTAGGAAGAAAATCCTATGAAGATTAAGATGTTTTTATAATTTACAAGCACAATTTTTGTTTGGAGAGACAAAGACAAGAACATTTCAAGAACAAAACTCAAATTTGGAAGTAAAATTTTAAGACAATAGAACTAATCTAAAATTATTTTTATAAACTAAAATATTGGACATATGAACTCTCTAGGGAAGTTCATCAACAAAAGTTTTAAGTATCTAAATGTATCTAAGATACAAAGTAACCTTTATAGGAAGTCACATGTTTCCCATCCGTGAAAATCAACAAACTGTTCTGACATTTATTTATTATTATCTTTGTAAGTAAAAAAAGAAAGAAAGAAATGTTTTGCTAGTATTAAGAAAAATGTTATTTCCTCTCAAACAAACAAACAGAAAAAAAGACTGGGAAAAAATCCAGAAAAAGCAAATTGAGTGCTGTTTTCTTTATAAAATCGACACAGCTTCAATTTTAAATTATTGGCTAGATTGGTGGTTTCCTTTTTTATTAAAGACTCTAAGTCAACTCTTCAGAAACATTTAAGAAACTTTAGTGGGCCCCAGTAGTTACAACAGATTGGTTTTCAGACACTATTACCCCTTGTAAATTTATAATTTTCTATTTTTACTTCTATTTTGATTTATACGATTTCCAGAACTACCAAATAACGCCAATTCTGAAACAAATGCTGGTTCTTAATAACGTATGTTGGTAATTTAGGTTTTTTTAATTTACTATAAAAGTGAATAAGATGTGTTGCTCAGTGACATTCCCTAACATGTTAAAGTACAAAGTGTGTTAAATCCAATTCCATTTGAGATGTTTAGTGGCGGAAAAAAGAGTCATAGAAAACATGGAAACGAAGTTGACCTATGCCCTTAGAACACTCCACTGTGAACAACCACTTCAGCATGTACATTTACAAATTTACTTCGTTTTTTCTTTAACCTGCTAAGTCTCTATGTCAGGCTGGGTATAATATATAAATATGTAAGA
Source organism: Perodicticus potto (assembly GCA_963574655.1). Lineage (NCBI taxonomy): Eukaryota > Metazoa > Chordata > Mammalia > Primates > Lorisidae > Perodicticus > Perodicticus potto. The sequence continues at coordinate 5,415 of CAUYRH010056738.1, forward strand.
TAAACAACAGAGGACAATGAGGAATGTGTACAGATATAAGAAAAGGTGAACTTTGAGTTAATTATGTGGACAAATTCTAGAGTTGGGTTAAAAACATTCTTATTAGAAATCTGTGGACAGAGCATAAAATTTTTTGTAAACTTCTTTAGCGTTTCGTTTATAAACTGCATTCTCAGAGTATATATTTTCTAATAAAATATCACTAAGGTATGATTGTGCCAATTCTTGGCATTTTCTAGTATATAGAATATTAATGTTTATGTTTACCAAAGATATTTTGTCATTTTCTGTGTATTCAAAGCCATTTATAACCTGTAAAACAAACAAAAATGTGTGTAGACTTTGATAATATGTCATGAGTTATGTAAACAGCAATACTTTTACTCTAAAAACAAAAAATAAACTTTTCTATTTCTCTCTGAATTTTACAAAAATTCGTGAATAAGACATTAAATAATTCTCTGGGAAATCATAAAAGCAGAAATCTTTTAGTGTGTAGGACCCAGTAAAAGTAAAGTAAAGTTAGAAATGAATAACAAAATTTATATAAACACTCAAAAAGCAGGAAATTCTAAAGCACTTCCTAAGCGAATCCTGTCTCAAATGAGAAACTAACTATAAAAAGGCATCATGGCTCAAAATTCATGAAATATCTCTAAAGCAGAACTTTCAAAACAAAGTATAATCCTGCATGTTTATATAACCCAAGAAAGAAAAAAAAATCTTGGACACAAATTAATTGAGCACTCAAATGAATATGTTTAAGGGGAAAAAAACTAAAGAAAATAAAAAGGAATTAATAAACATAAGTTCAGAAATTAATGAAATAAACCAGAAAACCTTAGAATTAATAACTTCATCCATAGATCAATATTTAGAAAAGGTCAATAAATTAGACAACCTCTTGGTAATTTTATTCAAGAAAAAGAGGGAAAAAATACAACATTAAAAATAAAAGAAGATCTATAAGCACAGATTAAAACTGCCAACTATAATACAAAGAAATATGAACACAAAATCTAAAAGCCAAAAAAATAGAATTACTGCTTTTACTACACAAAAACTTAAAACTTTTGTTTGACAAAAGCTATTCTCAACTAATCTGAAAAATAAATTATAACATGTGAGAAATATTTGTAGTATATATAAAACATGAACTAAGTAAAACAAAAATCAGAAAATCCCCAAAGAAATAAATACTGTTATGAAGCTTTAAAAACATGACTTCTCTCTGACCTAGGAATTCTATTTATAGTAATTTACCCTATAAAAATCTATGAAAAGATAAAGTCAGATGTAGCCAGGCATTGTAGTGGGCGCCTGTAGTCCCAGCTACTCGGTTGGCTGAGGCAAGAGAATCGCCTGAGCCCAGGAGTTGGAGGTTGCTGTGAGCTGTGATGCCACGGCACTCTATCGAGGGTGATAAAGTGAGACTCTGTCTCTACAAAAAAAAAAATGCAGTCAGATGTCCATTCAGATAACTTATAATATAGAAAAATGAGAAGCAATGTATGTTCATATGTGAAAAGAATAATCATAGTACAAACATACAATGAAAATACACAGTTATTAAAAGATTTAAGAAACAGGTAAATAGAAACATCTAGAAAGCCACTTGTTTAATGGAGAGTCAAAAGTGGATGCAGGTTACAGAACAGTATGTAGAGTATGATCAAAATTACCGTTTTAAAAAACGAGGTAAGGAACCATCACTTTCACAGACAAGAGCCTAGAGGAATATATGCCAACCTAGGACAGTCATTTGGCCCATAACAACATTTTTGTCCGCAACCTCCTGCACATACGATGCTGGTCCCATAAATTGCAATGGAGCTGAAAACTTCTGCTCACCTAGCAACATCATAGCCATCGTAACGGCATAGCACCGTGTAGCCCCTTTTCTATGTTTAGATAAGTTTAGATACACACATACCACTGTGTGAAGATTGCCTCCAGCATTCCGCACAGTCTCATGCCTGCAGGTGTGCAGCCTAGGAGCAACAGGTTATGCCGCGCAGCCTGGGTGCGCAGGACGCCATCCCACTGAGGCTTCTGTAAGCAACCTCTATGATGTTTGCACAACACAGACGTATCTCTCAGAATGAATCTCCATCATTAAGTGACAAACTACTTGTGACAATGGTTGTCTCTGAGAATTGGGGCATGGTGACATAGCTTCCCTTCTCTTCTTCCTCCTGCAGTTTCCTTTTTGTTTCCACGACATTGTCAAGGACACCCATGCCACTTGTCCTGTCACAAGTCCCACCTTTGGGTCATTAACTTGCAGTATTTTATAACTGTTTCCACTATCTTCTCTGTTTTTTTTTAGCTGAAAGTTGTGTTTGAAATCTTGAGTAGACATTCATATTAGACATTTTTGTTCTAATATGAAGGGAGGCAGTTTTCTGTGGGGAACAGGATTAGACTTACGGTACAGGAGAGTGTGATGATATTTACTTTCTGTGATACTCATATCAATATTGTTTGGTATACTAAACAAATACCCGTGCAATGATTTTAAAAATAGACATTTGCACAGATACAGAAGAAATTTAATAGATGGTAATCACATATTTAAATAGAAAAAGGAAGCGACAAAGTAAATTAAGATTTTTCCTTTTATAAAAAAAATGATTGCATGTATGAGTATGTGTGTACAGACATATCCGTGTGGTTACGTTTGTGGGTGGGGCTGTTGATTTTCCATATTGGCTCATTTCTGCTTTTGTTTAATCTCACTTTTCTCCTTAAATGTGTACTGCTTTTGTAAAGCAGTAAAATATATGATTCTTTCAAGAAACTAATTATTTTTGATACTGAAAATGATAACTTCTTGCAATGAGATGGAAAAAAAGAGCCACAGAAAAGGTAAATAGAAGAACTCAAAAGCAGCAGTGTTAGAAGCAATGGCCTGGTTCTCAAAAAAATACCAAATTATATTCACTATAAGAAGCACTTGTTTTCTAAAGCTATGCATTCTTAGATGTGTCCCTAAACGTATCCTCACAAATCATGCCATAGTTTTCAGTCTTCATTATAATTGTGTTTCAGGGCAGCAGACAGGGAAATATATTTGTTCCATAGAACTTTGCTGAACAAATCTTAATAACCAAATTTCATTAAAATCATAGCAACAATGATGACCTGCTATAATAATTTAAAATGGAAAATCATATTCTAAGTAGTCAAAAACTGAACATGAATATTAGCATAAAAGTTATAAATTTTACCTTTTTATCCTTTATTTTGTGAGTTTTGTTAAATAATTTTTCATGAACATCTTGGTATCAAATAGTCATTCAAATAAATCTAATCAACTTAAGCAGTTCTTGGCATTCAGACCATTCATGTAAGTTCACATAGCAATTGAATCGTAGATAACCACTCTTTTTTTTTTTTATTAAATCATAAACACATAGATCATGTATATATTACTAGAAGGAACTCAAGTAAATCAACAAGAAAAAGTCAAACAACCCCATTAAAAACTGGGTAAGATTGGGAGGCTGAGGCAAGAGACTCACTTAAGCCTAAGAGTTGGGGATTGCTGTGAGCTGTGATGCCACAGCACTCTACCCAGGGTGACAGCTTGAGACTCAAAAAAAAAAAAAAAAAAAAAAAAAATTGGGCAAGAGGCATAACAGGAACTTTTCTGATGAAGATAGACTAATGGCCAAAAAAAACATGAAAAAATGCTCATCAACTTAAACAATCAGAGAAATGCAAATCAAAAATGCATTGAGATGTAATCTAACACCAGTGAGAATGGTTCATATCATGTCATAAAGTCCCAAGCAACAGACGCTGGTATGAATGTGACAGAAAGGAACACTCATACATGGTTGGTGGTAGTGTAAGCTAGTACAACCTCTATGGAAAGTAGTATGGAGAGACCTCAAAGAAATAAAGGTTGACCTAACATTTCATCCTGAAATCCCATTACTAGGTATTTATCCAAAGGAAAGGAAGTCATTTTAGCATAAAGATATCTGTGCTCAAATATTTATAACAATGCAATGCACAATCACAAAGATGTGGAAACAACCCAAGTGCCCATCAATACATGAGGGGATTAATAAATTGTAGTATATGTATACCATGGAATACTACTTGGCCATAAAAAAACGGAGATCTAATATCTTTTATAACAACCTGAATGAAATTGGAGACCATTTTCCTGAGCAAAGTATTACAAGAATGGAAAAACAAACATTACAAGTACCAGTACTAAATTGGATTTAGTAAATTAACCCCTATTTGCACATGTGAGAGCAAAAGTGAATGAAATTCAAGGGAGGGGGAAGGAGACAGGTAAATTCCCACCCAACAGGTAGATTACACACCTATAACTCTAACTTTAACCTTACATAAGCAAATTGTGTAATGAAATTATCTGTAGCCCCTTAACAATGTGAAATTATTTTAAAATTAAAAAATTCAATTAGGCTTGGAAATGACAGCTTACTAAATCTTTCACTGACTTTCTCAGAGTAGTTGTTAGGGATGATGGGGGAGACGGAATAGCAAAGGAAGATCTTTGTAGTGCAGGAAAAGTTCTATATCTTGACGTATGTAGCACCTACTCATGTGAAAAAATGGCATAGAACAGACACATACATTGTACCAATGTTATTTTCCTAGTTTGGATATTGCATTATAGTTATCTAAGACATAAACGTTGGGTAAAATTGGACAAAAGATACATGGGCTGCCATTTGGATTGCTACAACAAACACTATAAACTGGGTAGCATGAAGAGTATAAACAAGAGCAATTTATTTCTTGTGATTCTGGAGGCTGGGAAGTTCAAGATCAAGGAGGCAGCAGATTCTGTATCAATTGAGGCCCACTTCCTAGTTCTCAAGGCACCTTTTACTGTTTGAGTATATGGCAGAAGTGGACGAGATTTCTGGGGTCCATTTTACAAGGGCACTAATCCCAGTCATCAGGGCGCTACCCCCCTAATCTAATTACTTCCCAAAGCCTCCATCCCCTAATACCTTATCACCTTGGGGGTTAAGATTTCAATATATGAATTTTGAGGGACACAAATTTTCAGACCATAGCATCTCTATACTATCTTTGTAATTTCTTATGAATCTACATTTTTTTTTTTCAAAATAAAAAGAAAACTATTTCAGCATGGCAAGGAAATGACAGCTCACTTACTGATGAGTCTAAATGCTTCACTGATGGTCTCTGTGTAGTTACCTTCACCTTTTCAATTCATCCAGGCACCTCAAGGGGAAGATGTGAAGAACAAGAGACATAAGATAAACAGAGACCCAGGGAGTCCCAGAAAATTTTAGGACTTTTAGAAATAAGACCTCACCATTTATATCCCCATTTCTATACTGCAGGTAACCTATAGGTTAGACCTTTGGAAAATATCAGTGTTAAGGTCTTTAAGAGGTCTTAAACTCTTCAGCATAAGAACTTTGACTTCCTATAACAAACTTTAATTATACTGAAACAACTTGCTGCCATGACTTAAGCTTTGGCTCTATCCTCTGTATTTAACCTGAGTCTGACCCACAGTTACTATGAATCAGAAACCAGGGAGCAGCTTAGCTGAGTGGTTCTAGCCAGAGTTTCTCATAGAGTGTAACCAATGTGTTGGCTGGGTCACCTCAAGGCCCAGCATGGGGAGCACCCACTGTTGGTCACCTTCCAAGTGCACTCATTCCCCAGGGAATCCTCACTTCACCCTATGGCCCCTTATCTCCCAGAATCTCCTCTTCTCCATGTGGACTCTCCAGAAAGACAGGGAGCCCCCTTTTTTATCTTTTTTTAATTAAAGGCTTTATTTTCTGAATAGAAGTTTCATATTCACAGCAAAATTGAGAGGACAGTACAGAGATTTTCTGTGTCCCTTCTGCCTGCTCCACTGTAATCTCTCCACCAGAGTGGTAAACATGTTACAATTGTTTAACCTATGTGGGCCCATCATTGTCACCCATAGCCCATAGTTTATACTAGGGTACATCTTACGGGTTTGGACAGTGTGTAACATGTGTCCACAATATAGCATCCTAGAAAGTAGTTTCACTGCCCTACAAACACGCTGTGCTCTGCTTGTCACCCTGCCCTTCTTCCTAATTTCTAGCAACCACTGACCTTTTTTGCAAACTCCACAGTTTAGATTTTCCAGCATGTCATATAATGGGAGTTATAAATATGCAGCCTTTTCAGATCAGTTTCTTTCCCTTAGTAATACGAGTTTTACTTGCATTTTCATGTCTTTTCATGGCTTGATAGCTCATTTCTTTTTAGCACTGAACAATATTCTACCACCTATTCATCCACTCACTTACTCTTGGTTAATTCCAGGTTTTAGTAATTGTAAGTATAGTGGCTATAAACATCTGGGTGAAGGTTTTTGTCTGGACATATATTTTCAGCTCCTTTGGGTAGATGACAAGGAGCAAGATCGCTGGATTATATGGTACAAATAGGTTTAGCTTTGTAAGAAACTGCCTTCCAAAGTGTCTGTACAACTTTGCATTGATGTGGTCAATTAGTCTTATGTACAGGGTGGCCAGAAAATTTGTGTGAAATTTAATGCCACCCTGTACTTACATAGGATTTTTTAAAAATTTGATACCAATTGAAATTTATCTTATGCAAATATTTTGTGTAATTTCTAAATAAGTAAATTAATAATATTTTTAGTAAGCAGTGTTCATTACTCCAGGGCAAATTGAGATGAATGAACATCTAGTAAGTAATGAGTGATATATATGTATATAAGTATGCACAAATCTATTCAGAAGAGACTTTTTAATCCTTTTAACTATTGCAAGAAATTTACATTATGATTAGGAATTATTATTAGGAACACAATAATACACAAACAGAAGTTTTCATCTCTCTGGGAATTTAGAAACATTTACTACCTAATCATCCTTGTGTCTACTAGAGGTTTTACTTTTTACTTGGGGTCTTAAACAATATGATATTTTGTCAAAATGCTTTAAAATAATTTTCAATGGCTTTTCTAAATAGGCAGTTTGAAGGGATGCTTAAGAACATAGACTCTGGAGAAAAACTGCCTGAGTTCAAATCCCAACGCAGTCATTTCTCTTAGGCAAGTTACTTAGTCTGTCTCAATCAGTTTTCTCATTCACAGCATGGATAGGATTATAATAATAGCATGCACCCTCATAAGATTTCTTTTAAGGATTAAATGATTTAACACCAACAGAACTCTTAGAATAATACATTGTACATAATAGTCACTCAATATTTGTTGTCAGACATTATTATTGTTATCCTTTACATCTAATTTATGAGGAGGGTCAGCAAAGGCAGATTTAATTTGAAAACACTTTGTTTCCAAATTAGAATGCATGGCCCCAAAAGAAACAGTCTTGTCAATGGTGGACAGGAATCCAGGAAAGCCCATAAATGTCCCTCTTGCCCATGATGTCATTGAGATAGTCCCAATTAGACTTCCAATTTCTGCACTCTCTGAGTCCCTCTAAGTTCTGGGGGAGGAGGAGCAGACAGGTTGCAAAGTATGGTAGGCATTGTGGGTGTCACTAGTCACATTAGAAAACATTAAAGAATTACGGAAAAGACGTAAGTGGGATTGTGGGGGGCTTGGCTCCAACAAAAAGAATGGAAAGACTCTTCTTTCTGATGTTTAAAGGCTCAAGGCCCAAGACCCCAAGGATGTCAGTTGCAAGTAAAGATTCCAGGTTGCAAATGTAATAGCATATTTAATAATGTTTAAACATTATGCCTTCACTAAACTCTGTGCCAGGATTAAAGTTTTCAAGACGAACAGAAGTACCAAAAGGCCCGTTCAGAATTATTTTCCAGACACAATGTGGACCTGCATGAGTAATCATGGGAAGAACATTTTTTCTCCAATGGTAGCAAAAGGCTTCAAACAGTGTTATGAGTGAAAGAAAAAGAAGGGAGAGTCCAATAGGCTTATAGATTTGGTACTCTACCTCCTTAGATTTTAAGTCGATACATCCTAATTGCTGGTCACACTTTTGTCTTCTCCATTTTTCTCCAATCTTTTGAGGAAGGAGCCTTCAAGAAACAAAATGATGTTATGCACATACAATGTAGTATAAAGATGAAAAGGCACCTGGGCCTTCACACACATTATTTCCTTTGGACTCTTTTTTGCAAACCAAATCTCTAGTACATGGAGAACCTGATGAACAGGTTTTTATTTAGAAATCAGTACCTCTAGAAAACAACTTTCCAGATCCTTCCAAAATAGAGATATGTTTGCCTTCCTTACAAAAATTATGCACAGAATTTAAATGGCTTATTTTAAGCCTCTGTCCTAGTTTGTGAGCTCCTGCAGGACAGAAAAAGTGTCTGGCTCACCTTTGTACCTGAAGTGCCGTGTGTCACACTTTGTACATAGGAGTAGTCAGTAAATACGGGTTAAATGAATGAACAAAAGCAATGACTTCAGGGAGGTGAAAAAGTAATTCCTCAGTCCTTTTTTATTCTCCTTGTTTTGCTTTGACTTGTACCTACGTGCACCCTGATCTTTTATCCCTGCAGAATAAAGTGAAGCTAATGTGAGGTCCAGAAAAGAAGTAAGCACAAAGTTGGCTGCTAAGAGCCAGTTCTGGTCCAGGCTTTACAAGGCAACGTGAAGGTGCCTTTCTGTCTGTTATCTAGGCAGGTTGACAGAACTAGGAAATCAGAGTGTCAGAGCAAAATCTCTAACTGGGAAGAGAGCCGGCATCTAGCTAAGGAAAGCTCTTCATTCTGTGCCTTTGAGGAAGGCAAGCATAGAGCTAGGCAGAGGTTGTGGACTGAATATTTCCGTACTTCCCCAAACCCTCAATTCATATGTTGAAGCCCTAACCCCCAACATGATGGCACTGAGAGGTGATTGGGTCATGAGAGTGGAGCCCTTCCGTATTCAGAGATCTTTCCCACCTTTTCTGCCACCTGCAAATACAGACCATGGAAAGTCAGCAGTAGGCCGTCTGCAGTCCAGAAGAGAGCCCTCACCAGAACTCAACCATGCCGGCACCTGATCTCAGACCTCTAGTTTCCAGAACAGTGAAAAATAAATCTCTGCTGTGTACAAGGCACCCAGTCTGCGGTGTTCTGTTACTGCAGCCCAAATAGACGGAGTTAGTAGACGTACAGGTGTAGATCAAATAGGGAGTGAAACCCAAACAGTGGACACTCCATTAAAGGTCACTTTTACAGAGGGCAGATCTGTCCTTCACGGCCACACTGGATAAGTGTGAATTGGGAAAAAGGAGCAATTTTTTTCTTTTGAGACAGAGCCTCAAGCTGCCACCCTGGATAGAGTGCTGTGGCATCACAGCTCACAGCAACCCCCAATTCCTGGGCTCAAGAGAGTCTCCGGCCTCTGCCTCCCAAGTAGCTGGGACTACAGGCGCCCGCCACAATGCCCGGCCATTTTTTTTTTTTTTTTGGTTGCAGCCGTCATTGTTGTTTGGCAGGCTGGGCTGGATTCGAACCCGCCAGCTCAGGTGTAGGTGGCTGGTGCCTTAGCCCATTGAGCCACAGGCACCAAGCCAGGAAGGAGCAATCTTAAGAGCGGAAAGAAGCTGAGGTGAGCTCTGAGTAAGTCCTCCTCCTGCCCACTATGCAGGCCATGTGTTAAGACCCATCTGAACATATGCAGCAAAATGGCAGAGAAGCTGTCCCTTTCCCATTATCATTGGTACTGCTGTTAAAAATAGCTTTGGGTCATCCAGTGTGTTAATGGAAGGGGTTAGTTTCAGAGTTAGAGATAAGCAAATACCACTATATTCCATTTATGGAAATCAGAGCTGAGCTGTTAAATGTCACTTAAAAAGACAGTTTTCTAGCTCAATAGAACTAAGGGATTCTCCGCTTTTTAAACTTGGTTTCATCAGATGGAAGGAAGTAATATTGGAGAATGGGGAGATTAAATGTCAGGATTATGGCCATATCTACATACAGCAACCAAATCAGCCAAAATGGAGTGAGCACAGTGTACCGTGCGGTCTCCATGACCAAGCAGTGCAGTGACAAACCCTGTCAATGGTGCTATGACTTAACTCAGTGACAGAAACTAGCTGGTCAGCTTTGTAGCAACCCCACTGACTTGGGTTATAATCCAAAATTCAGTGTCTTAGTCGTCCTTTAAAATTTCATAAGGAAAGACAATTCAGGTAAGATGATCAAATCTCTTGAAGATTAAATAATTGCTTAAAATATAGGATTTCCACAAAGCATAGATGCTTTCTTAAATATATTCATTGTGATTCATGTTTTTGTTTCGATTACTGGTATTTTCCCATGTTATGCATTTTTCTTCAAGTATATATACAGTTTTGTCATGCTTGCCAAATTGCCTAATAAGCAAGACAGAGGTTTTTGCTACATTTTTATATAGCATGATATACATACAGTTCTCACACATAGCATAATGGGAGCAAATGCCTGACAACTAAGAATAGCGTACGTGACCATAATTGTGAACTGACCACTTTAAATCAGTGGTTCTCAACCTTCCTAATGCCACAGCCTTTTAATACAGTTCCTGTGGGTCAGCAGTTGAGAACTGCTGACTTAAATGAACACAAACTATCCCTCTTCTTTTCCCCTTTTAATGAATTTAGAATTTAAATTAATCATACTGCATTTGACGGCAACCCTTAATTCTCTCTCAAGTCCTAATCATATTGCTTTTCTTATTTCCTGTCTCCCCTACATGCGTGCAAACAAAATTCATAATAAAGACTAGAATTTATTGGATGTTCTTTGTACTCTAAGAACTGTGTCATGTTCTTTTTCTTTGTTTTTAACTTTTTCATTTTTTGAAGCAGGGTCTTGCTCTGTTGCTGGAGGCTGGAGTGCAGGTGGAATCAAAGCTTGCTACAGCCTCAAACTCTTAGGCTCAAGAGATTCTCCTGCCTCAGCTTCCTAAGTATCCAGAACTACAGGTGTGCACGCCTGTTCTTCTTATTTTTTGTAGATACGGGGTCTCCCTCTGTTCCCCAGCCTGGCTTTGAACTTCTGGCCTCAAGTGATCTTTCCACCTTGGCCCCCCAAGGTGCTGAGTTTATAGTTTATACCACTCTCGGCCTATGTCATTTTCTTTACCGATCATATCTTTTTCCTAATAACCCAAGGATAGCTATTATTGTCATCTCTATGTAAGACTTGAGAGTACTAAAGCTGACTAATATTTAAATATTTATTCAACAGGTAAAATGTTTAGATTATTGTTCAGAAAATACGCTCTATCCTTTCCACTGTGTGCAGAATAGAAGTTCTTACATTCTTGATATTGTACATGGCCATCAGATTTGCTTGGGTCTATGGAATGTTAACAGATGTGACCTGAACAGAGACCTTAAGGGCCCAGGGAGTTTGGTGTGTCTCCTGTATTCTGGAGATCTGTCACAAGAAGAACATGCTTCAGGAGGATGTCACCCTGTCAGCCCAGGCCACATACTGAAATACACAGAGCAAAACTCCTGGCCTAAGAACTGCTGATCTCAAGCGTGTCAGGTGAACCCAAGTTAAACCTGTAACCTAGAATCCAGAGCCTGGCAGAGTTAAGGTAACCATTGATTTGTTGACCTGTGAAAAGTGGAATCAATTATAGCTGTTTCATGCCACTAAAATTTGGAGTACTTTGTTCCTATGGACTGAATATTTGTCTACCCCTAAAATTCATATGTTGATGCTCTAATCTTCAATGTGATGGTATTTGGAGGTGGAGTCTTTTGGAGATAAGTCATAAGTGTAGAACCCTCATGAATGAAGGATTTGTGCACTTAAAAGAAGAGACATGAGCAAGAGAATCTCTCTTCACCATGTGAGGACACAGACAAAAGGGCGTAACGTGCAAACCAGGAAGGAATCAAATGGGCCCACAACTTGACCTTGGGCTTCCCGCCTCCACAACTGTGAGAAATAAATTTCTGTTGTTTAAGCCACTTGGTCTATGGTATTTTGTGATAGCATCCCAGGCTGTCTAAGACATTTGTTAGATGTGGCATTATTGAGGTAATATAGATAGTAAGTTGTAGAGCTGGATTCCAACCCGTATCTATCAGATGCCAAACCAGGAGCACCCACTTCTTACTCAATACTAACCTGTCTGTAAAATGGTGGGAAAGGGAATTGAACACAAGACGTAAGGCTCCAAACAATGATAGGCTAAATGATTTTAAAAGGCATGGGAAAGAGAACCCAAGAGAACAAACGGGGACGTGCTGGGCACCAGGGAAAGCAGACAATCCACATGACCAAGCCCTCTTCTTCCACCCTCCAGACCCAACTTTCACCTTTGGACACCACAGAAGGTAGAACCAACAAATGTGCTGGTCCAAGGAAAGCAAACTGCTGGAGAACTGCTGTTTGACATATATTTTTCTCATCTTTCATTTTAAAGGATTAAAGAATATTTCTCATGTGTTAAAGAACATTTCTCACTACTTATGAGTCAGTATTTAACAAATGCTCAAATATATGTGGATTCTTTTTGATTGCAATAGCACTTTCTGATGGGATCGGGACCCAGAAATTTGCAATAGTGGTTTTCGTTAAAGAGCATCCTTGGTACTTTTTATGGCAAAAATTATTAGCACTTGTCTTTTGGCAAAATTCCAAGCCAAGCAATTATATCATACCTGTTCATGCCCCTTCCATGATTTCCAATGTCATTCTTCTTGCTTTCCTCCTTGAAACAATGTGATATTACTGTGAATGCCTAATTCAATTGCAGAAGTCAGTGAGCCACGGTTTCTCTTTTCTTAATACCAGGGCTTTTAGAGTTTTAATTAACTAATCATTATAAAGCAATTGTATGAAAGGAAATGTGGTATTTGTAACATTGATATCAACTGATTTTATAATATTTAAAGTATTATACATAAAGCCAGTAAGGTCATTTAAAAAGATAAATTTTAAAACCTCCTAGCTCTCCTACAATTTCAACATTTAGAATATTTTAAATAGTTTTTGCCAGAATTGAGTCTCCTCTAAGCAAGACTTACTACAGAATTCATATTTCAAGTTCACTTGATAAAAGGTAGAGCCACTTTTACCCGCTTAGAATGGGTAAGCCTAGATTTTATTTTACATTGAGATTCCAAATTTATTAATATCTCCCTTGAACTTTGGATTTATTATAATGCCTCAAATCATGCCCTTCCACAGTTTGAAAGTGCTTCTGTAACTCATACCAATTGTGTGGGGGCAGGGGAAGGGAAATGGTGTGTGAGTGTGTGTGCATGTGTGTAGAGACAGAAAGAGAAAGACAGATTTTAAGAAATTGGCTCAATTAATTATGGGGGTCAGGAAGTCTGAAATCTTCAGGTCAGGCTGGCAGACAAGAAATTCCAGAAGAAACTGATGTTGGAGTTTTGAGTCTGAGTGCAGTCTGGAGGTAGAATTCTTTTTTCTTTAGAGAACCTCAGCTTTTTTTCTTAAGGCCCTCAATTGATTTGATGAGGTCCACCCAACATTATGGAGGGTAATGTGCTTTAATCAAAGTCTACTGATTTAAATGTTAATAACATCTAAAAGAAAGAGAAAGAGAGAAAGAGAGAACAAACCTCTCACAGCAACATCTAGATTCATGTTTGACCAAATACCTGGGTAATATAGCCTTGCCAGGTTGACACATAAAATTAACCATCACTCTCATTGATCTCTAAAGTGGGTTAACTGTATTCTAGAAGATGCTCCAATCAAAAGACATATGGGAAGAAAATAATAGAACTACTTTTTACATTTTACATTTATTTTTATCCAATAAACATGTCTTCACCAATATTTGCTGCACAGATAAATACCAATATTTTGCTAAATCTACTTATGTCACCTGAGCTGACCAGAATTTAGGGTGTCCTAAGAGAAGAGTTGAGGTTCAGTGCAGAGGGTCCCTCACAGAAGCAGATGCATTCTCAGGTCTCCCTGGGATGTTGTGGCAAACTGAATAATGGCTTCCCTAAGATACTCACATCTTAATCCCTAGAACCTGTGAATATGTTACCGCATATTATTCAGGGTTCTCCAAACCAACCCAATACATTATAGATATAGACATATTAACCATAAAGAACTAAGTCACATGATTCTGGAGGCAGAGAAGCCCCATATCCTGCCATATGCAATCTGAAAACCCAGGAAGCCAGTGGTATAATTCATTCTGGGTCCTAAGGCCTGAGACACACTGAAGTCAAGAGTGTGCATCTCAGTTTGAGGGAAACAGAAGATGAAATGGAATGTCCCAGCTCAAGTGGCTGGACAGAAGAAAGGGGGCCAATTCCTCCTCCTTCTGCCTTTGGATCTATGTAGTCCTTCAACAAGCTGGATGACACACCCACATTGGGGAGAATTATCTACCATACTCAGTCCACCAATTCAAATACTAATCTCATTTGGAAGCACATTCAAAGACTCTCCTGGAAAGAATATTTAATCTGGGCACCCCATAGCGCAGTCAAGTTGGCATGTAAAATTAACCATCACATACAGCAAATGGAGTTTTGCAAATGTGATCAAATTAAGGATGTGGAGAAGGGGAAATGATCCTGCATTAATCTGGGTAGGCTGATTGTGATCATAATTCATTATAAAAGGGATATAGGAGGAGCCAGAGTCAGGGGAAAGGTGATATGACAATGGTGGCAGAAATTAGAGTGATGCCCTTGGAATATGAAAAAAGAGGCCATAGCCAAGAAATACAGATGGGCTCTAGAACCTGGACAAAAGAAGAAAATAGATTCTCTCCTAGACCTTCCGGAAGGGATGCAGCTCTGTTACCTTGCTTGTAGCCTAGTAAGATCCAGGTTTGCAACAGAAATATTATTAATATTAATAACAGAAATTATTATTAATATTAATAACAAAAAGGTGGGAATTTCTTGCTAAATTTAAATGAAATCTCTGCATCATTTTTGAATAGTATTTAAAAACATATGTCATGATTTTAAACGATCACTACGTGTCTGCAATTATAAGCTAGTATCTCTGTGAGTTATTTTAGCTATGGTAGGCATTAAACCATGTATTTTAAAAAACCCTTTAGAATCATATAGCCACATTATTTAATCACAAGTAACTCCATGAGAATCTCAAAACTAACGTTACATATTTGCACTAAGACCCTGTCTTAGTCCATTTGTGTGGCTATAAAGGAATACCTGAGGCTAGGTAATTCATGAAGAAACAGGTTTATTTAGCTTGTGATGCTGTAGGCTGTATAAGAAGCATGAGGCCAGTGTCTGCCTCTGGAAAGGGCTTCCAGCTCTAACAGAAGGGGAAGGGGAGCCAGAGTGTGCAGAGAGCATGCACATGGCGAGAAGGGAAGCCAGAGTGTGCAGAGAGCGTGCACATGGGAGAAGGGAAGCCAGAGTGTGCAGAGAGCGTGCACATGGCGAGAAGGGAAGCAAGAGAAAGGAGAGGAAAGTGCAGGCTCTTTTTAAAAACCAGCTCTTAGGCCAGGCGTGGTGGCTCATGCCTATAATTCTAGCACTCCTGGAGCCAGAGGCGGATGAATTGCCTGAGCTCCTGAGTGTGAGACTAGCCTGAGCCACTGTGAGACCTCGTCTCTAAAAACAGCTGGGTGTTGTGGCAGGAGCCTGTAGCCACAGCTACTTGGGAGGCTGAGGCAAAAGAAAGCCCAAGAGTTCGAGGTTTATGTGAGCTGTGATGCCAGGGCACTCTCCCAAGGGTGACAAAGTCAGACTCTGTCTCAAAAAAACAAAATAAAATAAAAATGAAAACCAGCTCTTGTGGGAACTAATGCTAATAGAATGAGAACTCATTCATTACAGGAGGATGGCACAAAGCCATTCATGAGGGATCTACCTCTCCCCATGACCTAAACACCTCCCATTAGGCCCCCAGCTCTAAAATTAGGATCAAATTTCAACACGAGATTCAGAAAGGTTAATAAAACCCAACCATAGCAGAGCTCAAGACATCACAAAACTATTACTGGTCACACTGGTTTGATGATGCCCCCATAGGCAGCTCCCCTGGTCCGGGCAGCTCTGGGGTAGGGATTCTCCTCGGTGAGAGCCCCAGCAGCCTTGGGACTGTGCAGGGGGCAGACAGGGAGTGAATGGCCAAGGGCTGCTGCTCAGTCCACACCTGATTTCACTTTCACCTGCAGATCACTGAGTCTGGACCAGGAGTCTAGCAGGCGACTGTAGATCTCTATGGAGAATGGGCACATTATGATTATACCAAGGCAACCTGTGAGGGAGAACGCAAACTAAACCAACACCCTCAGTGTCCCCTAATACACACACATTTGTTAAGATCATCTTCCCTTGCCTTAAGAATTTCTCACCATTAGTTACTGCTGCAATCTGAGTGTCTGTGTCCCCCTAGATTTCACAGGTTAAATTTTAACTCCTAAGATGAGGGTAGGGGAAGGAGGGGTCTTTAGAAGTTTATTAGTACTCAGCCTTCATGAATGGTGTTAATCCGCTTATATAAAAGGGTTCAGGGAGCTTGTTCACATCTTCTGCCATGAGGATATCGCAAGGAGAGGCCCCACCACCACACACCACACATGCCAGACACCTTGATCTTGGATTTCCAGGCTCATTGTTGACAAGCCGCCCAGTTTATGGTATTCTGTTTTAGCAGCCCAGTGCACTAGGACAGGAAGGAAAGCTTCTACCCACTTTCTAATGTACAAATCAGAAGCCACTTTTCATTTCTTCCATGACCCAGCTGAAGATTTGATACCCACTCCTTTTTCCCTTCCTCCTTAGTTTCACCACTCAGATTTGCTTGCTGCCTTGCAAGCACCTTGATTTTTTTTTTTTTCTCAGCATCTTTCATGTCCTGAGACAGAGAGTCTCAAATTTTATAAGAAAAAATGTTGGCAGCTTATTAAAAATACAGAGTGCTTCTTCTTATCCCAAAATTCGGATTAAGTAGATATGAATAGGGTTCAGGAGCCTGTCATTTCAACAAGCCCTTCCCTGCAGTGGTCCTCTGGCCAGGACTTCCACTCAGCAAAAACGCTTCTGTGAATTCATCTATGCTGCTGGCCTCAACTTCCATTAGGATGGATCCTGATTATCTCTTGGTTTACATTTACATTAGAGCACTGTACCTACATTTCCAACCAGTTGTTAACCACTCTTTCTCTAATGGGGACAGGGTTTGGTTCTGTCACCCAGGCTGGAGTGCAGGGGCACAATCATAGCTCACTGTACCCTTGAACTCCTGGGCTAAAGTGATCCTCCCATCTCAGCTTTCTGAAGGCAGAGCTAATTTTAAACAATTTGTTTCTAGAGATGGGTCTTACTATGTTGCCCAGGCTGGTCTCAAACTCCCAGCTTAAAGTGATCCTCTTCCCTTCGCCTCCCAAAATGCTGGGATTACCAGCATGAGCCACCGGGCCAAGCCTTCTTTCCCTAGTGTTAAAGCTAACACCCTATATTTTTATACCTCCCCCCCAAAAAAACATACTCCTATCTGCCTTAACTTTACTAATCATCACTTTTCCAATTATTCGGGGGCAAAAACCTCAGAAGAACCTCAGTCATCCTTATGTATTGACCCAAGTGAATGTTCCTACCATTCTCTCCTTCGTATTCCCAGGGGAAGCTGAAACTCTTTCCCCTCATCTGGCCAGCATTCTAACTAGTCTTTACCAGTCTTTACTCTTCAGCCAACCCAACCTGCTTAGATTAATCTTCCTTAGGAACAATACTGATATTAGAAAACTTTGGTTACTCCTTTTTATCCAGTAATTGAAATGCTTTGGCTTGCAATCAACATTGTCCTCTGGGTGGCACCTGTGGCTCAAAGGAGTAGGGCACTGGCCCCATATGCTGGAGGTGGTGGGTTCGAACCCAGCCCTGGCCAAAAAATGCAAAAATCATCCTCTAAGGTTCTAAAGTTTCCCTCCAGCTTTCCACGGTACACAGCCTTTGTCAACTGCGGCAAGTATTTATTTTTTCTTCTGTTTTGTTACCTATGGATTTTTTTTTTTTTTTTTTTGAGACAGAGCCTCAAGCTGTTACCCTGGATAGAGTGCTGTGGCATCCCAGCTCACAGCAACCTCCAACTCCTGGGCTCAAGCAAGTCTCTTTCCTCTGCCTCCCAAGTAGCTGGGACTACAGGCCCCCACCACAACACCCGGCCATTTTTTGGTTGCAACTGTCATTGTTGTTTGGTGGGCCTGGGCTGGATTCGAACCTGCCAGCTCAGGTGTACGTGGCTGGTGCCTTAGCCCATTGAGCCATAGGCACTGAGCCTACCTATGGATTTTTGAGACATTTTTTGTGTGCCAAAAAGTTTGAAATTTTATATGGTCAAATTTTTTAACCTTTACTTTTTCTTTTTTGGCTCCATGCTTTTTATTTGTTTGTTCAAGGTTTTTGTAGGTCACTCTGGGGTACACTGTCTTGTTTTATATTATATTATCCCTATACATGTCCTCTCTTAGACCTCAGACTGAAAATTCCTTCATGGTAATAATGTTATCTTATTTATAGATATAGGGAATACCTACTATGAACTATTAGTATTATGAATGATTATTATTAATACTAACATTCCACAGCACAAGGTCACAACTAGTAATCCCAGTAGGGCCAAGATTATTATCGGGGCAGTTTGATTCCAAATGCCTTCCTCTAAACCACTACTCTCTGCCGCCCTCCATTGTGTGAAAAAATAATGGACACTCAACAAGTACTTGTTGAACAAGTGAAATTTAATACGCAGGCAACCTGGATTGGTATTTCTGAGCTAAACAGAGTTTCTCAGAGGACCACAGAGAGTTTAAGAGGTCACGAGAAATGACTGGGTGACCATAATGTGAGATACAAAAGAACCCAGAACTGAGACTCGGCGTTATGAGTCTCTTCCACTGTACCACTTTTCCTGCACCTGGTTGGCTAAAAGGGAAATTTCAGATGATGAATGGAGGGGAGCACGAAAAAACTGGAATCCAAAGCAATGGGCAGTTTTCCACATCATTATAGCAGTATTTTGTAACAATTTCTTTGGCAACTGACAGCAGGCATTTAAATCAGCTATTTCCTCCTCAGAATTCCTCTCCAAAGAATAATAATGGCCTCTGCAACTCTGTAGGAAATGTAGCCCCTACTCGGATACAATCTTATCTGGGAAATTGCCATGGTATTCGTCACAGCTGTCACTGCGCTGAGCCCGTTAAAGATGTGCTGAGTGTAGATCCACAGGGTTGTGTGCTCCGAGGGGCCCTGCCGCACATTCTTCCTGGGTTTAACAGGAAGCACAAACCACTCAGGGTGCTGGGGCAGAGACTCCTCAGAGCTGGGTCAGCAAAAGAGAACCATCTTACGGCCTGAAAGAAGTGGCTCAGGTTGTAGATTTACAAAGACCCTTGCAGAGACACCATTGAGAAGGGAAGAACACAGGAGGTTATACAGAAAGCCCCAGGTTTCTATTTCTTTAATTGGAAAACAAAAGGGGAGCTGAAGACCTCAGAAGTAGGGATGAGGGGTTGGCACTGGGTTTACTTGCGCCAGAGTTCACTTTGATTGAAGAGTGAGCTGCAGCAGCCTCTATTTCTCTCGTGCAGAGAATGGTCAAGCTGCAAGTTTAACTCTTTGATAACATCCAGTTTAAGAAACTGATGCACAGACTGACCAGGGTCCCAAATTTACCAGAGGACTCAAGGTAACTGAGGGAGGGCCATAAAAAATTTCCAATATTTGACTCTTTAAGAAAATAGTCTTGCACATTCACCGTAATGTCACTAGATAAAAAGAGCCTCAGATCAGATTCCCTTTGATTTTAAAATGTATTTCATCTATTTATTTAAACTCACAGTTGCCTTTACCAAGAAACAAATATAGTGTTCTGTTCAACATACCAGGGAAGATAATTTACTCAGAAATTACATTAATTTACTATACCATGGGAGCAGCTTATTCCCAGCAAGTTGTTGACTCACCTTGATTCAAAACAAAATCAAGCATCTATGCCATTACAGTGCAGAGTTCCAAGCTAGAGACCCTGGGACTGGGCACGATTTACTTCACACGGACAGTGAGCCATCTAGGGGTCACCTCAGGTGGGATTTCCACTCACCTTCTCATTCCAGAAGAT
The DNA here is from genome assembly GCA_963574655.1 of Perodicticus potto. Lineage (NCBI taxonomy): Eukaryota > Metazoa > Chordata > Mammalia > Primates > Lorisidae > Perodicticus > Perodicticus potto. The sequence continues at coordinate 25,485 of CAUYRH010056738.1, forward strand.
TGTCCCTAGGTTCCTGATGACTCAGGGCATGACCAACACGCTCCATGGTTTTGTTTTTGTTTTGTCCAGGAAGAAACAGTCAGCCAAAGCTGGGAGAGGGGAGAGCTAATATAACACCACCACCACCACCTCCGTGATAACTACATAATTTCATCAATTCTTTTACTTCTTCCCATTTACTCTCCTCTCCTGTTTCTATTATGCTCTCATTTTGAGAGAAGCCATGTCTCTGTCCCTTCCACTGTCACCTGGCCTGGAGCAATCGTCCAACAAATGTTCACGGATAGCATTAAGGACTGGATTCTACTGTTTCATCACCTACCATTTACCACTTTTTTTCTCCCCCCTTTTTGCCGGAAGTTCACTTTTTGACTTTTTGAAAGCCAGTTCTAAGATAAGCAGTAGCAAAGCAATGTAGAAATAGGGTCAAAATACTTAGTTTCTTTGAACTGGTCTTTATATTACAATTTGATATTGTGATGTCAAATTCTGCCAGTGTTCCCTAACACATGGTCTTTTGTGTAACTTGCTTATTCACCATTTTGCTCTTTGTAGGTACATGCGATAAATTTCTCTTTGATTGTAAATGAACCAGAGCAAGGGTACAATTTTCTATGCAGTTCTTCTCAAGTACCTAGTGAGGTGTTCTAATTACAAATGTCCCTAAAGAATTATTTTTGACAAATGATAATATGGCACAGAAACACAAAGTAAAAAGAAACACATTAGAATTATTAGCACGGTAAGAAAAAATATATGCAACATTTAACTTTTGTATTACATTTACCTAGTTCACATAGTTTTTATTCTTTCTTGGTAAAGAAACATATTTTGAGTCTATAGCCATGGTTGTATCATTACTTTTTAAACTTAAGTTATTATCATTACCTGCAATATATTATAATTAAGTATATCTCAGTTGTATACCTAATTATATCCATGTGCAACATAAAAATGTTTCCGTATTAATTTAAAAGTGCATTTAAATGGTGCCTTTTATTTAAAGATCTGCATTAAAAGAGAGCATAGCAGTATTCTAAAGCCAATGAAAGCCCATCATTTATATCTTAATTGAGATGTTTGAACATATACATACTTATATAAACACAAACTAATTTAAAGTTTTCCCTTTAATTTTAAGCTTAATATGATTAGATCAAATTAGAGGTGGAATAATCAGTTGTCCTATAATCATATTCTATGGTTCAAACAGAAAAGAAATATACCTCCCTTTATTAAAAAAAGTCTGCAGGAATTGATTAAATAAATGACATTGTAATTTCCATTACAAGTGCTTTTTCTGCCATCTAGTGGAAAAATAAAATCTATGAGACTTCAACATTTACAATTTTTAATTCTATTGTCTCTTAAAATGTTTAGCAAAGGCTTCCTTGAAATCTCAGAAATAAGGTATTCTCTCCCTATTTCTGATTTGTTCTGTAGATAGACCAGAGGCGTATAACCTTAAGCATTCCCCATGTTGCCAAAGGGACTAAATATAGAAAAATACAGAGGGAGCTCTCCTTTTATTAATTAATTTTTTGTTTTTGTTTGTCATCAAAGGATGTGTAATTAGAGCCCAGTGTGGTGGCTCACACCTGTAATCCTAGCACTCTGGAAGGCCGAGGCAGGTGGATTGCTTGAGTTCAGAAGTTCAAGACCAGCCTGAGCAAAAAAGTGAGACCCCCATCTCTACTAAAAATAGAAAAACTGAGGCAAGAGGATCACTTGAACCCAAGAGTTGGAGGTTGCTGTGATCTATAACACCACAGCCCTCTACCCAGGGTGACAGCTTGACACTCTGTCCCCCCCCCAAAAAAAAGAACGTGCATTTACTATTTACTCAAACTCTTTCCTGGGCTTTCTTTGTTTTTGGCCCATGGAAATCCTTTTTATCACTTAAATACCAGCTCAAATGCAATTTCCTTGCAAGAAACTCCCTTGGCCTCCAGCAGGATGAACTCCCAAGGTTTGCTAACTGGAACTTCAGTTTTTATTTAATGCTTATGCCACCCTGTCTAGTTTTACATTACATTTTGTCCATCTCACTTGATTGTGAACAACTTGTGGGGAAGGAACATCTTGATGCTATTCCAAGTGTTAAATATGTGTCTGTTGACTTGAACACACTTGTTGCATATGTCATTTTAAAGAGGTAGAACTGGAGCCTGCTAACAATGATTTCTCATGGAGGCCAGCCATGTCTCAGATGGGCTGGTTTAGAGCGTGTCCATCAGTTTCAGAGCTGGGATTTGACCAGGCTTTCTAGTTTTGGTTCTCAATTTGGCCCATCAACATTTTTTTCCCAATAACTATTGAGTACTATGTGCTGCTGAAAATATCAAGAAGAGGAAAAGTCAGCTGCCACCCTCAAACAATGAGGACCCTGTCAGGTGATTCTTTTCTGTGTTCCTGTAACAAGCTATACGGGCAGTCCTGAGTTTAAAGCATCTGATGGACGTATGACTCACATTTACAAACAGAGGCTATTACAGGTAATAGGTAAATGTACATGTTCCAACTTATATACAAATTCCACTTAGAACAAAGGACCTACCTTGTTCATAACCTCTGGGACTGTCTGCATTTTTCCCCGTCACTGTGCTTCCTCCCTGGACTGCCTGAATTTGTCTCCATGAAATCCTTGAGGATAAGGAGTCTATCTTTTTCATTCACATCCTCAGCAACTAATATAACGTCTGCATATAGCAGAGATTCAATAAATATATATCGAATGAAGAATCATGAAATATGTAAAGAATTGTAAAGGACAAAATAAAGTATTAGATATAGTGTCATCTTTAAGGATCGTATGCACCATTAAGGGAAATAATTACTACGTAGTCTGACCTAATGTCTATATTTAATATATATTGAATACATTTTTGTTAAATTAATAAAATGAGAGCCAATTTCTATTTCTAGGGAAAAGGCTGATCAAGAAGTAAAAGTGAAAAAAAAATTAAAAAGAAAAGAAGTAAAAGTGGCCATCCTTTTCTCCTGCAGAATATAATCAAATGTGAAGGAAAAAAATGTTCAAAAACAATTAACATTACTCAGGAGGTTGTATTTCCTGCCAAATATGTCTTAGCTATGGCATCATAAACTAGTGTAGTTAGAAGAGGCCCCCAAAGGAGGAAGGTCTTTATCAAGAAGACGTCAGAAAAGAAGGGCTCAGAAAAGTCTGAAATTTTACCCTACTTGTAAAATAAAAATTTAATCAGCCACATTTTCATTTGCTAGATGCTAGAAAAGAAAGCAAAATTCTGGGTTAGAGACAAAGGACTTTATTACTCACAGCCCAGGAGGCACCATCAACTTCATGTTTACATTTTTTCTCCTTGTCCTCCAATGTTGTAGCCCCTATGGCCCTGGTCGATTGCCCAGGAAGGAACAAGGCATGATGCGAATTTGAAGTACAAGCTTGCAGGAGACCTGCTAACCTTGATTGCAGGGTAGCCCCAAGCAACCTGCGCACTACAAGACAGGTGAGGGGAGTATTAGACAGTGATTATGTGCCTAGGGATCGCCATGGGCTCGGGCTTTTTCTCCCCAAAGAGCACCTGTGGGACAAATTGCCAGAGGGTCCGCTCCCCAGCTGCAAATCATCTTGCTCAGAGCTGGTCTGGCTCTTGGCATCCTCTACGTGCCAAGTCGTATAGTGGTGATAAGAAGAACTCACCCCCCCTCACCCGCGACAAGATTTTGCACAGTCTGTGAGTCTTTATCACAGCAGAGGAACGCTAAGCTAAGGAAACCCCAATTCTCGGAAGAGGGTTATTAGCAAATCTGTTCAATCTCTGGCCCAGAGGGAGGCATTATGTTTATTATCCTGGTCAGAAAACAAGACTGCCCTGTGCCCTAGTGAAAGATACTCTCCGTTTCAAGGCCCTTTGCTACACAAGCATCCTTGAAAAGATAGCCAAAAACAAAAGTTGTTAAGTACCCTTTCTCAGATGTATGAGCAGAACTTTCTTCCACCAGTCTTATTTTGGGTCTCAAAGGCTGAGTGTGATGTGCTTGAGCAAAAGGGAGAGAAAGGATATCCCTTGAGGAAGAAGACTTTTATGTGCACTTATTTCACAACAAAGACCTCTGGGTTTCAGTTTCTTCATCTGTAAAATTAGAATATTAATACTTTAGGAAGTTGCTGCAAAGACTCTATGATGTAATTCAGCCTGGTGCCTGACATGCAGCAGGTGCCAAACTGTTAGCTCCTTTCCATTTTTCCTGGATTGTATGGAATGTGATTCTGTAGTCTGTCTTGGTGTTAAGAAAACTGGGAGTGTCAAGAGACATTAGGTAGTTATTTCATAAACCTTTTATTCTGAGACAGAGTCTCACTTTGTTGCCACACCCAGAGAGCAGGGGTGTCATCATAGCTCACTATAGCCCCAAACTCCTGGGCTGAAGCAATCCTCCTTCCTTAGCCTCCCAAGTAGCAGGGAACACAGGTATGCACCACAAACTCAGCTATGTTTTCCTGTTTTTAGTAGAGACAGGGTCTTGCTGTTGTTCAGACTGGTCACAAACTCCTGACCTTGAACAATCCTCCTGCTTTGCCCTCCCAGAGAGCTAGCATTACAGGCATGAGCCTCCACACCTGGCCCATAAACTTTTTTTAATTTAGCCTCCACTTTATGCCGGGTACCATGCTAGACACCATGCCTGCCTTATTGAAGTTTATAGTTTGCTTCATGGGGGAAATAGGGGAGAGTAGAATTATCTTACTTCCACCACAGAAACTTGTATAAGGTACATATCTTAAGTTTTATAGTAAGAAGCCAGAGGAAGGGTAACAGACATAGGAAGAGCATAAAGCTAGAACAAGTCAATTGCTAACATGCTTTCCCAGATCACACAGATAAAAGCATACCAGTAAAGGCAGAAGGAAAATTTCCTGTGAACATTATCATCTCCTATGTACCACTGTTTCATTGCTCATTTGATAAATATTTATTGAGTATTCCCTACATGAGGTGCATAGTGATAGGTGCTAGAATCTGAGGATCAAGAGCAGAAATTACCTTGGGGGTAAGGCGGCCCCAGGGGACACGGGATAGATTTTTCAAAAGTCAGTTTCAATGTTCATCTATGCACGGATGGAGAGAGATGTGTGAGAATCTGAAACACTATAAATAAGATGTTTGATTTAAAGATAATTATTGATTTATGTGTATGGGACAAAACTAAATTAGACCTTGAGGAAGGAAAGAAAGTTGTTAAAATTGTTTCCTTATCTGTGAAGGAGGTACATAATTGTTTTATTATCGACTATGTTTGTGCCTCAAATATTTTATAGTAATAAAACAGTCAATTTTTTGAGAGAAAAGAGTTATAAAGACTAACTCTTTGCGAGTGAGACTGGATAGTTTAACCACTGTGTCAAATTAGATGTGTAAGAACAGTGTGGGTAAAGAGAGCTCCCGTTGGCTTTTCTGGAAGAATTGTAAGAGCAGCACTATTTGTCTACCTCATTTCCAGCACAGAGAAGTTATTGCAGTATTTGTCTCGAATTTTACTCACCGGACTAGATTGTGAAGAACGTATAGGCTGAGTAACGGAGGTTAGCCAGGAGGGGACGTGGGTCTTGAGAAGGAACAGTCAGAAAGGGGTTTGCAGCGTCAAGTATTAGGTACCCAGTGACCAAGAGACAGAGATCCTCAACGGCCAATAGCAAAGGGCGATACTGCCAAGGCCCAGGGAGGCGGTCGCTACCTCTCCACCTGAGAGGGATTCCCTTCCAACCCCCTTTGGCAGTGTTCGAAACTTTCCCTTTGTCTCACGGAGACTTGTGGAGGTCACTTTTGCTCTCCAGGCCTGCTGCCTGTGCTGCTCCAGTTTTATTCCAGTTTCCACTGGTTTTCACTTTCAATTACCGCCAGGCCTCAGTTAAACTTCCTAGCTCAGGTCAGCTGGGTCCGGGAAAGCAGGATCCCTGACCCCCCAGCAAATCGCATTTGAAATGGGAAGCTGAAGACTAAGCTGAACGAGCCAAGTCAAAGAGAGGAGTGCCTCACCCCTGGTCTCTGTTACTTGTGGATCACGTGGCCGGTGCTAAGAGCTGGTCTCACACCAGCCGGCTCACAGTGCTGGGTCCAGCGGTCCAGTGATTCAGAGGACCTTAGCAAACTCCTCCCACTGGCCTGATGGGGAGGCTCAGGCCTGAACTCCCAGCACTCCGGGAGGAGGTCTAAGCAAGAGGATGTGAGATTGTACTGGTCTCTACTAACAAAAACAGGATTAGCCAAGTAGGTGCGATGACAGGCACCCTGAGTCCTAACTACTCAGTACACTTAGGTGAAAAGACAGCTTGGAGCCAGGAGTTTGAGGCTGTAGTGAGCTATGATCGTGCCATTATACACTCTAACCTGGGTGACAGAGTAAGACCCTCTCTCAAAAGCAAACAAAAAGCCTTCTCAACCCAGCAATCTCATCTGTTCCCTTATGCTGAGTGGGCTGCCTTCCTTCACATTAAATGTTCCTTTTAAGACTTGCCTCTCCCCAGAGGCTCACACTGGAGCTTGAGCCTCCTGCTACACTGTATGATTAGAGCCAAAAGGAATCTTAGGGATTATCCAAAATAGTGTTTTCCAAAGTGTATGACCAAAGAAGGTCGTACATAGACACGGCATTTAAAACGCAGTAAATGTGAGAGTGAAGAAGTAAATTTCTTCCCATTACTTGTTGAATCCTTCTGAAAACATTTAGAGGAGCTCCACATTATTAACAACATCTCAGTGTGAATTCCTTTGGTCTGAATGGAGTTTGTGAGAGAAACAAGAAAACTTGGCACAAAATGGTGAAAGCAAAAGAAAAAAAGACCTGAGAAATCTCAGATGAGAAAACATCTCCCTCCAACAAATTATTTTCTTTTTAGGGCTCCTTGGTTTAAACAAATTTACTGCTAAATCTCAACACAGATTCCCAAACCTTTTGGAACTAATGAAAGTAACAACGTGGAGGTCATCATAATCCATCACAACAACTATTTTTGTATCCAAGTCCTGCCAGTGGCTGCTACTTTGAAAGATAAGGTTCATACAAGCTCCTTCCTAAATCCGTAGGGCCCTCAAGGTTCTGTGCAACAGCATTTCAAAGTAAGCATAGCTCAGTATATAGAGTGCTATTTTGTGAAATTAAAGAGCTTTTGTCTTTGTTCCATGCAAAATGCTTCCCTCCTTCCTTCCCTCTGTCTCTCTGCATTTAACCTTAATTGATAAAGATCCTCCCCATTTCTATGAGGAAAGGCCAGTGGAAGCAGGAAAGGTGTTTATCCAGGGCTTCAGTGAAAAGAGCTCTCTCCCCGAGTGCACCTCCACCCCACAATTTTCTATCAGTAGACTTCCAAGGAAGCTTTCATTTAGCCAGCTGTTCGCTCCGATTTTACATGATGGTTCTCAGTGTTCAGCAGGAACAAAGATCACTGATATTCCCATTGGGTTTATCAGAAGCAACTAAGAACAATGAGCTCTTTTTATGTTGAAAACAGAGATTTAAAATTTATTCATAATCTTTACTTCTTCTCCCAACATTCTCATCCCTGTGGGCACCTTGCTCTAATTAGCTATGCAAGTCTTGACACTAAGATTTAGCTACATTTATTAACCTTTCATTTTTACTAGTATGGTATCTCAATCTTCCTCCTTATGTAAGCACAGAATATGCTTATAGTTAAATATTTTATGTTTCCCAAAAAAGTATAGAAAAATAAGAGTTTATGAAAACATTGGGTCTGATTCCATCAATAAGAAAAAGGTGCCTTTTTACTTGTATATGTCACTTCTTAACAATTGGCCATTCCTGAAATCAAGTTGCTAAACAAGTCTTACTCACACAAAATATAAAGTGGAGCTTCACACCTGTGAAGTCCCTACTATGTGCCATGTAGAGTGCTCTGGATTTTACATCCAGCCTCTCCATTTAATCTTCACCACACTGTGAGCTCCATGTTCTTATCCTAAGGTTTAGGAAACAGATTTGGAGGGCACACAGAAGCCCAGCCTGCCTCACACTGGAGCTTGAGCCACGTGCTACACTATGATTAGAGCCAAAAGGAACCTTAGGGATTATCCAAAATAGTGTTTTCCAAGGTGTACGACCAAAGACGGTCGTACATAGACACAGCATTTAAAATGCAGTAAATGTGAGAGTGAAGAAGTAAATTCCTTCCCATTACTTGATGAATCCTTCTGAAAACATTCAGAGGAGCTGCAGTTCTGTGTTATGTCTCTAACACTAGCTCGTCTGCTTTTTTTTAGATAATCTCACTCTGTCACCCTAAGTAGAGTGCTGTGGTGTCGTAGCTCACAGCAACTTCAAACTCTTGGGCTCAAGTGATCCTCTTGGCTCAGCCTCCTGAGTACGTGGGACTACTGGCACCTGTCACAATCCCCTGTGTAGTAGATTGAGCACCAGGCTGTTAAAAACAGTCCCTGGTTCTTGAGGGAAGCACTGAGAGCGGGACAATCTCCTAGCTGGCATGAGATGTTTTGCTGCCTGAAGATAAGCACTTAAGCAATTAAGTGCTCTAAAGAGATAAGATCAGTTGCTAGTTAGCAAGCAGGTGTTGGATTTTGAACTTTTGTAGGGCATCATGGTGGGAGTCAAGCCATGGGAAAGAGCACATAGCAATGCTTAAGCACGTATGTTCCCATGGCTTGACTCCCACCATGATGCACTACAAAAGTTCAAAGTTTGCTTAAGCACGTAGTCCTTGTACGTGGGGCTCCCCCACACCTGTTGGATAGCGTTTCAATAAATAGTTGCTGCGGAGGTAGCTCAGGGCGCTCCCGCAGCCACAAGGGAGGTTACTCGGTGGCTCGGCTCTCCTGCCCTTCTGGGGCGTCCACCTCTTGCAAGCCTGTACTTTCAATCGGCCTACTGGCTGATTCATTCTGGCCACAGTGGCTACCGACACCCCTGGTTAGCTTTCTTTTCTTTTCTTTTTTTTTTTTTTTTGAGACAGTCTTACTATGTCACCCTCAGTAGAGTGCCATAGTATCACAGCTCACAGCAACCTCAAACTCTTGGGCTTAAGCAATTCTTTTGCCTCATCTTCCCACGTAGCTGGGACTACAGGCACCTGACACAATGCCTGGCCATTGTTGTTGTTGTCATTGTTGTTTAGCAGGCCTGGGCCAGGCTCGAACCCGCCAGCCTTGGTGTATGTGGCCGGCACCCTAACGACTGAGCTATGGGCGGTGAGCCTAGTTTTTCTGTTTTTAGTAGAGACAGGGTCTCACTCTCATTCATGTTGGTCTCAAATTCTCGAGCTCAAGCAATCCACCTGCCTTAGCCTCCCAGAGTGCCAGGATTACAGGCATGAGCCACAGCACCTCACTTCATCTGTTTTTCTATCAAAAATAATATAAGGCCAGGCGTGGTGGCTCACGCCTGTAATCTTAGCACTCTGGGAGGTCAAGGCGGTGGATAGCTTGAGCTCACGAGTTCAAGACCACCCTGAGCAAAAAGCAAGCCCTGTCTCTACTAAAAATAGAAAAACTGAAGCAAGAGGATCGCTTGAGCCCAGAAGTTTGAGGTTGCTGTGAGCTATGACGCCACAACACTCTAACCAGGGCAACAGCTTGAGACTCTGTCTCAAAGGAAAAAAAAAAAAAAGAATATCAAAGTTAAGGGTCTCAAAATCAGTTTTCAGAAGACAATACCTAGGAATTACCTGTATCTAATTCCATACTTAATTTCCATTGGAATGACTTTTATAGCTATGGCAAATGATGCCTGTCTTCCATTTAGTAGTCATGTACATTTTAATCCTCAAACTTTAGATTTTTTAAAAGTGAGCCTATTTAAAGAAAAAATGTTTACAAATAACAGTTTAGTGGTACACAGATCTGGTTAAAAACAAACAAACAGGAAGATGTTAGAAGAAGTCTGGACTTTGGAGGCATAGATCTGGAGATTCTAGGCAAAAACTCATATGATACAACTGAAGAAATTGAGGTCTACAGCGATGCAGTTGTGTCTATAAAGAAATTTCCCAAATGCTGAAATATGATCATTTACCCTTTAAAACCTAACATTGACCTACTCATGAGCAATTTCCACCATTCTCCTTGTTTTCCTTGAGGGTTCATCAGTCATCTTTTGCCTATGACTAGAATTAAGAAAACTAGTCTTGGGGAGGCACCCGTGGCTCAAGGAGCAGGGCGCCAGCCCCATATACCGGAGGGTTCAAACCCAGCCCTGGCCAAAAACTGCCAAAAAAAAAAAACTAGTCTTATTTCCTTCCCCAGCAGTCACATGGTTCTGTTTTCTTCTTGCTGAATGGTGTGATATTGAAGTGGTGGTTATTTATTTATTTTTTGAGGCAGAGTGTCAATATGTCACCCTCTGTAGGTGCTGTAGCATCACAGCTCACAGCAACCTCAAACTCCTGGGGCCAAGTGATTCTCCTGCCTCAGCCTCCCAAGTAGCTGGGACTACAGGCGCCTGCCACAACACCCAGCCATTTTTTGGTAGTAGTTGTCATTGTAGTTTGGCAGGCCTGGGCTGGGTTCTAACTGGCCAGCTCCGGTTTATGTGGCTGGCACCCTCATTGCTGAGCTACAGGCGCCAAGCTGAAATGGGTGGTAGTTTAGATTTCTTTTGATAAACTAGGTATTCAGATTAAATCAGATGTTTTTTATAAAATTTGCATTAGTTTAGATATTTCATTGTATAGCAATCAGCATATTCAAGCATAAGCCATACAATAAAAAGGCTATTTGTTGGTGGGTGAGTAGGTAGATTTGTCTCTATAAACTTTTCCAATCACAAGAAAAACGAGGTATTCTCTCTATAAACTTTAATAGGGCCTAATGCATTGGCTCATGCCTGTAATCCTAACACTTTGTGAGGTCAATGCAGGTGGATCCCCTGATCTCAGGAGTTCACAAACAGCCTCAGCAAGAGCAAGACCCTGTCTCTAAAAATAGCCAGGAGTTGTGGCTGATGCCTGTAGTCCCAGTTACTTGGGAGGCTAAGCTCAAGAGTTTGAGGTTGCTGTGAGCTGTAACGCTATGGCACTCTATCGAGGGCGACGAAGTGAGACAGTCTCAAAAAAAAAAAAATTTAACAGGTGAAACTATTTTCCAAAGTGTGTGAAAAGTGTTATTATTAGATTCCCCTCTTTGAAGGCTTTTGAAATAACTCTCCAAGTGTACATCTGGTGATGTATTGCTTTCAATAGTTAAGAGGTGATAATGTGGACCACCTCCAATAGAACAGGCCTGCATTTCCACTCAGCTACTGAGGATCTGTAAGATACCTCAGTGTTCTGCACCATTCTAATGGACAGACTGCTGTTAAAAGATAGATTCCTGAGGCTGCTATTCAGGGCTGTCAGATGCATCATCTTTTTATAACACTTAAAATATTTCAATGCCGTATATACAAACCCAATACTGAATTTCATAAAAAGAGGTATCTTTATTTGTTAGAGCTGGGATCCCTAAATACAGTACATCTGGAAAGTGAATAGCTGTAACGTGTTCTTTGTATTGTTCTGATTAAAAGGAAGTAATATAGATCTGTTCAGATACCACCAAAATTCACCAGCCCAGTATCAACACAATAGCATATTCAAAGGGGAAAAGCAGGGGACAGCCCTGAGGAAGATAAGCACCTGCCATTGGCCTCCCCTTCTGTTCTCAGCATCTGCTTCCAGACCTTCAACTACCACGTAGCACTCTGGTCGTCTGATTCCCAACCCCCTTCGACTCTTTTTCTCCCTCATTGCCTCTTCACTCTATGAGAAAGTAATGTTTAGTAACAGGTACTAAGGCGTATGGGTCCTAAAGTCAGTTTACCTGAGTTCAAATCCTGGCCCTACTACTGCCATGATAAAGCCATCCGTTTACCACCCTGCACCTCAGCTTCATTACTGAAAGTTGATGATGCTATCTATCTCCTGCAGTTGCTCTAAGTACTAAACAATGTGATGCATTTAAAGCACCCAACTAGCACTTTCCATGTAGCAAACTCTCCATGTTATCTTTCAACCACATGGATTGAAAAATAAGATTCCCAGTCTATACATTCATTCAGTCAATATATGTTTATCAAGCACTAAAATTATGTGCTATGCATTGTTCAAGACATTTTAGATACATCAATGGACAAAATAAAAAAGAAATCCCTACCCTTGTGGAAATTTTTCAGGTAGAGGTATATATATATATTTATAATCAATAAATATAGTAATTAGGCAAATTGTTTATTATGTTAGACAGCAATAAACACGTGTAAGGGTGTTTGGAGGGTTAGGCAAGGATGAGATTCAATATATTAAACACAACATTCCTAAAATAAGTTATTTTTCCAGGAAAATTAGATTCCATTCTTGATTTCCATTTGCTGATAATCATTGTTACCCAGGTTTAGAATCTCAGTATAGTTTCTTCTCTATTTTCCCCATAATCTGCCATTAAATCCCACTTTTCTTTTGTAACATCCTTTGACTCCCAATTTGCACACTTTTAGGTCTGGGATACTGTCACAGCATTCTAACACATCTCTCTGCTAGTCTCTCCCTGCTTGAATCTGACCTGCACTTCACTACCAATGCAATTCCCTTAATATCTTGATCATGTCTCCTCCTTTCTCTAATGCCTACAGAAATTAATCCAGAATTTTTTAGATGTTCATAATCTGACAATTCCACTTCTGGATATATACTCAAAAGAATGAAAAGAAGGGACTTGAACAGACATCTGTATGCTAATATTCACAACTCTACTCACAACAGCCACAAGTAGAAACTACCCAAATGTCTGTTGATGGATGAATAAACAAAATGTGGCACAAAGAACATTAGCCTTAAAAAGGGAGAAGTCGGCTCGGCGCCTGTGGCTCAACAGGCTAAGGCACCAGCCACGTACACCTGAGCTGACGGGTTCGAATCCAGCCCAGGCCTGACAAACGACAATGATGGCTACAACCAAAAAATGGCCGGGCGTTGTGGCAGGTGTCTGTAGTCCCAGCTACTTGGGAGGCGGAGGCAGGAGACTCGCTTGAGCCCAGGAATTGGAGGTTGCTGTGAGCTGTGATGCCACGGCACTCTCTCCAGGGTGACAGCTTGAGGCTCTGTCTCAAAAAAAAAAAAAAGGGAGAAGTCTGATACATACTACAAATTAGATGAATCTTGAAGACTATGCATATGAAATAAGACATGAAAGGACAAATATTTTCAGATCCCCGTTATATCATTACTCAGCACAGTCAAGTTCATATAGAAATACAAAATAGAAAAATATTTCCTAGGACCTGTGTGAAGGAAGAAATGAAGAGTTAGTGCTTAACAGGTTCAGAGTTTCAATTTTGGAGGAAGAGAAAGTTCACATGATAAATACTGTGATAGGTGCAAAACAGTACGAATATTCTTAGTGTCAATGAATTGTGTGACTTAAAAATGGTTGATAGAGTAAATCTTATGTACTTTTTATAAATATTATTGTTGTTCATTGAGACAGCGCCTCAAGCCGTCGCCCAGGGTAGTGTGCATGGCAATCACAGCTCACAGCAACCTCCAATTCCTGGGCTTAAGTGATTCTCTTGCCTCAGCCTCCCAAGCAGCTGGGACTACAGGCGGCCACCACAATACCTGGATATTTTTTGGTTGTAGTTGTCATTGTTGTTTGGCAGGGCCGGGCTGGATTCCAACCCACCAGCTCTGGTGTATGTGGCTGGCGCCTTAGCCGCTTCAGCGACAGGCACCAAGCCATGTACCCTTTATTATAACAAGTAGTGAAATGAACTAATCTTTAATTTCAATTAAATGTTGAAAAGTATTCCATTTTACCGCCCAATCCTAGTTTAAATTACATAATCTACCTTTAAATGGTCTTTAATCGACATACTAAGCATCTGTAAATTTACAGACTACCTAAAGAAATACAAGTTGAATTAACAGAAGCACATATTAAATCAAAAGTACATGCCAATACTACCAAAACAGTTTTATTATTGTCACTGACAAGAAGAACAATACTGCAACTGTATCATTATTTTGTGTGGTTTCTTAAATATTACTGAAGTATGCATTAAAAATATAAGTTTACATTTCAGAATTGTGACACATTAAAGAAGTCCTCTGTAAACAATATCCCTTTTCAATATATTTTC
>CAUYRH010056743.1:0-31550 GCA_963574655.1 Perodicticus potto
GGCGCCTGTAGTCCCAGCTACTTGGGAGGCGGAGGCAGGAGATTCACTTGAGCCCAGGAATTGGAGGTTGCTGTGAGCTGTGATGCCACAGCACTCTATCCAGGGTGACAGCTTGAGGCTCTGTCTCAAAAAAAAAAAAATTAAAAAAAAAGTTAAAAAAACAAATAAAGATAATCTTGGTCTGTTATTCAGGCTGGAGTGTAGTGGTGTGATCATAGCTGACTGTAGCCTCAAACTTTTAGGCTCAAGTGAGCCTCCCACTTTATTCTCCCAAGTAGCTAAGGCTACAGGCATGCATCACCACACCCAGAAGTGAGGTCTTGCTATGTTTCCCAGGCTGGTCTGGATCCTCTGGCCTCAAGTAATCCTCCTGCCTCTGCCTCCCAATACGGCTGGCATTACAGAGGTGAGCCACCAAGCCTGGCCTAACCAGTTTCTTTTCTTCTTTTACAACAGAATATTTAAAGTATGTATTCATTATGTCTTATATCTCCCTTCTCATTCTTTCCTGAGCCCATCACAGTGGGGTTTGCACCCTTCTTTTCTATGTTGCCCTTGGTGGAGTGCCTTGGCCTCATAGCTCATAGCACCCTCAAACTCTTGGACTCAAGTGATCCTCTTGCCTCAGCCTCCCAAGTAACTGGGACTACAGGTGACTGCCACACACCCAACTATTTTTAGAGATGGAGTCTCACTCTTGTCAGGCTGGTCTTAAACTCCTGAACTCCAGCAATCCACCTGCCTTGACCTCCCAGAGTGGTAAGATTACAGATGTGAGACACAGTGCCGGCCTTGGTGCTGCTTTTATTGGGGCCGTCAGTGACATTTCGCTGCTGAAGCCCATGTTCAACCCCTGTTCCTTCTTACTTCATCTACTAGCAGCCTTTAACACAGTCAACTATGCTCTTCCATGAAACACGTTCTTCACTGATTGCCTATACATGCCCCTCCTGGTGTCCCTTTTTCTTCTCTTGTTAGCCTTTATCAGTTTTCTTTTCCTGTTGTTCCTCAAGGTACTTGTTTATCTATGCACATTCTTCAAATGTCCCTAGTAGGAAGACTTTCTACATTTATATCTATAGGCTGACTCTCTCCCTTGAACTCCTTTATTTTTTTATCTATTCATTGATTGACTGATTGAGAGAGATGGGAGTCTCACTCTGTTGCCCCAGGTAGAGTACATTGGCACCATCATAGCTCACTACAACCTCCAACCTCTGGGCTCAAGCGATCCTCCTACTTTAGCCTTTAGTAGCTGGGACTACCTGGCCACCACATGCAGCTAATGTTTTTCTATTTTTGGTAGACCTCTTGCTCAGGCTGGTCCTGAACTCCTGATCTCAAGTGATCTTCTCCCTTTAGCTTCCCAAAGTGCTGGGATTACAGATGTGAGCCACTGTGCCTGGCCTCTGAACTACTTTCTCTGGCCACTTACTAGACATCTCTATTAGACTGGGATGTGTCTAATAGACATTCCCAACATAACATAACATGTCCAAAAGGGAGATCCTCCTTCTCCACTCACCTCCAACCTGCTACCTCACAGTCTTTTCCATTTCAGTTCACAGCATCCTGTTCTTCCACTTACTTAGAAGATAGTTGGAATCCTTCTTGAATTCTCTTTCTCACATACCTCATCAGCAAATCCTGTGGGCTCTACTGTCAAAATATATTCATCGTTGGGTGGTGCCTGTGGCTCAAAGGAGCCCCATATGCCAGAGGTGGCAGGTTCAAACCCAGACCTGGCCAAAAACTGCCCCCTCCAAAAAAAAAAAAATATATATATATATTTGTCTGCCATACCTGTTATTATGGTCTTAAATCAATTTGACATATAAAATAAACATGCTTTAAAAGAAAACATGAAATAAAATAATTAGCTTTATTACTGCTTGTGGCAAGAAGATTTATAATGACTTTCAGCCAAAAGAAGGCCCGGAGCAAAAACATTTTTCTTTTTAACAAATAATTATAAAGCTCTACCATGACACAAACTATGTTCTAGGCCCTAAGAATAAACAGTGAGCAAAATAAAGGCCCCTGGTTGATTGTTGATTTCTTATCACCTGTGCTTGTGTGAGCCACCATCATTTTCATGTGGATTAATGGAGTGTCCAGCTGCTTTCTGCCTCTGGCCTGATTTCCTCCAGTCCGTTACCAGAGTGCTTAGATTATGTTACTCCAAAGTGATAGCTGTGACCAACACGATACTGTGTGCTCTAGCCCTCCTTTACCTTCTGGATCCTTGCCCACTTCCCGTCCCTTTGCTTCCTGCATTTCTCCACTCTGTTCTTGTTTTTGTCAAAACAGTGTTGGCCTGCTTCACCTCAGAGCTTTTGCATTTGTTCTTCACTTTTCCTGGAATTCCCTTTTACTTCCTACTCTGAGCCCTGCGTCCACGTGGCTGGCTCCCTGACTTTTTCTTCAGTACTTTCCTAAGATTTAACTTTTTCAGTGAGGGATTCTGTGTATATATACCCTTTGTAACTTTCAACACTTCTCCCCAGGTGTTCTGGCCTCTTTACCTAATGGATGATTTTATAGCAGTTAGCATAATCTAACAGAGTGTATATTTATTTACTTAGCTCACTCCTTATGTCTTCTCTTTCCTACCAAAATATAAGTTCCATGAGGCCAGGGGCCTTTATTTTGCTCACTGTTTATTCCTAGGGCCTAGAATATAGTTTGTGTCATGGTAGAGCTTTATAATCATTTGTTAAAAAGAAAAATGAATGTTTTTTGCTCCGGGCCTTCTTTTGGCTTAAAGGCATTATAAATCTTCTTGCTACAAAGCAATAATAAAGCTAATTCTTTTATTTCATGTTTTCTTTTAAAGCATGTTTATTTTATATGTCAAATGGATTTAAGACCCTAATAACAGGCATGGCAGACAGACTGCAAATAGAGAGGAGTTCCTACAGCTTTTCATGCTGTTTGATTTAAGCAAGTCCCATTCAAAGAACGGCTCTTTCTATGTACCTTTGGAAATGTGTCAGCTTATTTATGTATATCTTGCCTAATTACAAAAACAGAAAGGATTTAAGGGGCTGGTTGGAAATGTGATGATGTAAGGATATGTGACTTAATATGCTGTTTCAAATGCTGGGTGATCTCAACAGACTGTACATTATTTATGTCACTCGTCTCCTTTAAGAGGTACTGATATCTGCCTGTTGGGCAGTTTGCAGAATTCCATGCCAAAGCTTTTGTGTTTACTACTTCAGTTTTGCCTCTCTTGTTTGGGAAATAATTATCTCCAGTCCTCCAAGTGAAGCTAATTTATATTCTAAGGCAGTGGTTCTCAACCTTCCTAATGCCGAAATGTATTTTCATTGTTAAAAAGGGGTTGCATCCCACAGGTTAAGAACCGCTGTTCTAAGGCAAAAAGCCATTCATTGAGTGTTTGGCAACTTCTCAATTAACGTCAAATCACAATTATCTAAATTTAGCCATTTGATATTTTACTAAAAGTCCACTGATTTTGTTTCTCTGCTGATTATTGCACATGAGCTGTAAAGCAAAAGACAGAACCTACTTTGGAGTATTCTGGTTTTTCTTAGCCTTTCTCTTAATCTTTTCTGGGTTCTCTTAGTCTCATAGTTGATCAGAACAAAGTGCAGAGCAATACATACTTCTACTTACTAGTGAGTTGTAAAAACATTTCATTGAAAAATTAACATACTGTAAAATTCATATTTTTGAGTAGGGTGTGGTTCTATGAGTTTTTTAAAAACCATTTGAGAATTATTTTAGATATATGGAAGAATGGCAAAGATAGTTTAGAGAGTTCCATGTACCCTTTACCCAACTTTCCCTAATGCTCACGTCTTATTTAACTGTGTTAAATTGAGCAAAACCAAGAAATTAACATTATAATACTACTGACCAAATTATAGACTTCATGTGGATTTTTACCAGTTTTTCCACTTATGTGTTTTTTCTGTTCCACATCCCAATCCAGGGTATCATGTTTCCCTTGCTCTTGGTCTCCTGCAATCAGTAGCACCTCTTTCAGAGCTTACAGGTAGAGAAAAGGGTGTTCACTTAAGCCTGCAGTGAAGTCACGAGAATGTCCAGTAGATGTTCACTAAATGTTATTGATAGGTTCTTGGAAATTGTGACTTTAAGAGAAACATAACAGAAGTGAACTAATTTTACCGTAGGATAATTGATATAAATGAGTTAAATTCCTACAGTACATCTAATGTTAAACATTGAAATAAATGTGAGTTATGTGTAGATTTAAGAAAGATTAATAAAAATAAGTAAGATAATTATTTACCCAATTTTTGGTGAATCAAGTGCCTGCAGTTGTGGTAGGTTCAATCAAGGAATAAATATTTGCAAATTGGGACTTACAAGGAGCCCTCCTACCATCATGCAGCTGAAAACCAGACAGGAACAATGTAGTGGGCTTGCTAAGCACTTTCTTACTGCATCGTTTATTGTTGTGCATTTGTATGCTTAGCATATATTTCACAGATTTTTATTTGATAATAATTTGTATTCACTCATTCATTCTTTCCCCACTTGCTTATTTCAGTTTGGGGTCAGGGTGGCTGGCACCTCTCCTGGCAGCTCAGGGTGCAAGGCAGGACCAGGCCTTGACAGGACACTGTCCCATTGCAGGTGCAGTCACACACATACGTCCCCACGCTGGGACATTTAGACATGGACATTTCCCTGATGTGCACAGCTGTGGGACGTGGGAAGCAACCGGAATACCTGAAGAGAAGCTGTGCAGACATGGGGAAAACATGCAGCTCCCACGCAGACAGTGGCCCTACATGGGGGGAATTTTTTTTTTTTTTTTTTGCCTCATCAGTGTTATAACTAAGCAACATTGAATGAGATGAATTATTTAAGGCTGTGCTATTCAGGTTTAAGGAAGGTAGAGGTTGCTGTGAGCTGCGATGATGCCACAGCAGTCTACCCAGGGCGACAGAGTGAGACACTATCTCAAAAAAAAAGAAAATGCCCCTGAGAGGGCTAACCCTCTAATATGAGGCTGACATTCAAACTTAGGTTGCATAAAGAGAACTGACAGCACATGGTTGGAGAAGTGGTAGGGGCATAGGAGGCACTGGGAGATATTCTGAGCCAGGGCCACAGATACATGTCTTATGGGCCAAATTTGGCTCCCATGGGTATTGGAAATATGATTTGAATTTGCCAAAATTTGATGATTAGGAGATTTTCCAACAAGACCTATGTATATTTTTGTCTTCTTTTTGTCAAGAAATGTCTGTGTTGGGCGGCGCCTGTGGCTCATTGAGTAGGGTGCCGGCCCCATATACTGATGGTGGCGGGTTCAAACCTGGCCTCTGCGGAACTGCAAAAGCAGATGCCCGGGCGTGTGGCGGGCACCTGTAGTCCCAGCAACTTGGGAGGCTGAGGCAAGAAAATCGCTTAAGCCTAGGAGTTGGAGGTTGCTGTGAGCTGTGTGATGCCACAGCACTCTACTGAGGGCGATAAAGTGAGACTCTATCTTTACCAAAAGAAAAAAAAAAGAAATGTCTGTGTTCACCGCTGGGGATAATTATGTGACCTGACAGACAGTGGTCCCTTTCCCATAGGCAGATATGCTCCAGTTCACCTAAGATCCTGCCTTCCCAGCGCTGCCCTGACCCAAACCAGCACCTCATTTTGTAGATGAAGATGCCGGATGAGACCAGCACAGTGGCAGAAAGCGGCCCTGGCTTTTCAGGTCTTCCCGACTCCTCTTGGTCTCAGGGCGCAGCAGGCCTGGTTTGGGTTCCTCCATAGTGTGGTGAAGATGACAGCTAAAAGCAGATGCAGTCTTAACTCCCCTCAAGGTCTAGGCCCACTCTTAGTATTTTGCTTGTGTCCCTCAAATACCAGAGTTTGCAAACTGGGCACTTGCTTTGTGTCACTTCCAAATGAGTTGTACGCAAATATGGTTGTTTACCAACATTATGAGTTGCTACCAGTTAAAAATCAGGTGGTGACCCTGAAAATCCAGATCTGTGATTTCGGAGAAATCAGATGACCTGACAACACTGGGGCCAGATTCTCAGGGGCTTTCAGGCCTGTGGTCAAGCTGCCCCCTTGGACAGACACAGGCTTATCTTTCCCCTTATTGCCAAGTGTGGCCCACCCTGGCTCCTGCAGGCATTTGAGTCTGCAATATTTGCCTTAGGGCTTTAGGTCGAAAATCAGATAAGCCCTAGGAATTTTCTTTCTTTTTTTTTTTTTTTGAGACAAAGTCTTAAGCTGTCACCCTGGTTAGCGTGCTGTGCATCATAGCTAGCTCACAGCAACCTCTGACTTGGGCCCAAGCAATCCTCTTGCCTCAGTTTTTCTATTTTTAGTAGAGATGGGGTTTCACTTTTGCTTAGGCTGATCTTGACCTGTGAGCTCAAGCAATCCACCTACCTCAGACTCCATAAGTGCTAGGATTATAGGTGTGAGCCACCATGCCTGGTCCCCAGGAGTTTTCTTCTTTGTTTTTCTTTTAATAGTTATTCCTGACAAGGAGTTACTGAAATAACTCCTTCAGGTTCTTTTTTTTTTTTTTTTTTTTTTTGAGACAGTGTCTCAAGCTATCACCCTGGGTAGAATGCTGTGATGTCATAGCAACCTCTAACTCTTGGGTTCAAGTGATCCTGTTGCCTCAGTTTTTTCTATTTTTAGTAGAGATGGGGTGGGTTTTGCTCCAGCCGGTTTTGAGCCCGTGAAC
Source organism: Perodicticus potto (assembly GCA_963574655.1). Taxonomy (NCBI): domain Eukaryota; kingdom Metazoa; phylum Chordata; class Mammalia; order Primates; family Lorisidae; genus Perodicticus; species Perodicticus potto. Next base: position 6,701 of record CAUYRH010056743.1, read on the forward strand.
TCAAGCTATCTACCCGCCTAGGCCTCCCAGAGTGCTAGTGTTACAGATGTGAGCCACCACACCCAGCCTCCTTCAGGTTCTTGAGAAGAAGAGAATTTGGAGCAGGGACTTTTGTGATAAGATGTGCCAGAAGTTAGCCATTCAATTTTGTCTTCTGTGCCTCTGCCGTCTCCCCATGCATGACGGCAGTTCTCTTTATGCAGCCTAAGGTTTAATGACAACCACATATTGGAGTGTTCGCCCTTTCAGGGGCAATTTTTTTTTTTTTTTTTGAGATAGAGTCTTACTTCATTGCCCTGGGTAGAGGTAGAGTGCCATGGCACCATCGTAGCTCACAGCAATCTCTCAGCTCTTGGACTCAAGTGATCCTCCTGTCTCAGCCTCCCTAATAGCTAAGACCATAGGCGCCCGTCACCACACCTAGTTAGTTTTTCTATTTTGAGTAGAGATGGGGATCTCTCTCTTGCTCAGGCTGGTTATAAACCTCTGAGCTCAAGCAATCTACCCTCATCGGCCTCCCGGCGTGCTAGGATTGCAGGTGTGAGCCAGCGCACCCTGCCTCAAGGGTGTTTTTGTTGAAACACAACTCAAAAGCACACTGTATTTAAAGAATGAAGTGGAAGCTACAATGGCAGAATTTCAGGCATTCACTGCTTGGTGTCCCTATAATCCCATCCTAGGAGAGCAGAGCATTCCCTCTTTGGATCATTATAAAAACATGGAACAAATTATTAAAGGGGTGTCTTATTTGTGTGTAACACTGTGGGTCTAGTTATGTGTGGCTCTGTGTGGTGGCTGCTGGGCGCAGGTAGCTACTGAGCACTTGAACTGAGATGTGCTGTAAGTGTAAAGAACACACTGGATTTCAAAGACTTAACCATGAAAACAGTAATTTCTTAATATTGATTACGTTTCAAGGATAAGTTTTGGATATATGAGGTTAAATAAAATATTCTTTAAGTTAATTTCATCTTTTCTTTAAAATGTGACTGTGAGAATATTTAAACTTACGTACACAGCTCCCACTCTATTTTTATTGAACAGAGCTAGTCTCAATTCTGTTGTGTTTGATTGAAAGGGTGAGCAACCATTCCCTAGGCCTTGGTAAAGTAAGATGCAGAGAACAAATTGCCAGTGATAAATAGTTTTCACAACTCTTGGCTCTAATAAAGTTTATATTTAATGGCTACCTTTGTAAATGGGCTATTTCTTATTCACTGTTTTCATGGGATAGGTTTTTACTATAAGCATATCAGTTTTTTGTTGATGTTGAGTATTTCTCAAAACCCATCTGTAGCTGAATGCTTGGGAAAGTGTTGTACACTTTGAATTTTTACCGAAGTTGGAAGCATATATATGATATGGTAAAAATACATTTGTCTATGAATTACTACATAAATGACCCTAGATCTCAGCAATTAGATAAGTGAGGATGGGCACAGTCACTAAAACCGTTTGAAAGCATGTTTAGTGAGAAGAAGATGGAGTCATTCAGGCTGGGGACAACACGACACAGCTCATCTGGCTGCTGTAGGTTTTGAGTGACCTTTACCTCTTATTCTTCATTTTTACTGGTTTGTAAATTGAGCTCCCACCCTAAAGATGTCTATCTTGAGTAGTTTATGTGTATTGATTTAAAAGATTAACTTTTATTTATTTATTTATTTTTTGCAGTTTTGGCTATGGCCGGGCTTGAACCCGCCACCCCCAGTATATGGGGCCGGCGCCCTACTCCTTGAGCCACAGGCGCCTCCCTAAGAGATTAACTTTTAAATTAAGATATTATAATAAGTCACTGAGTTTTACTGATTATTATTTAAAATAAGAGTTAATGTAGTCTTTAAACTTTTATTTATAAAACTATATTTTAAAAATGGAAGAGCAGAACAATCTTAGTGATACTACTCTCACTGTTCTCCAGAACCACCAACCTTCTGACAAAGTTTAGTGGACCTGTCCCTGTCTCTACATAATGACTGATAGTGACAGATGAGCAGAACCCCTTTGTCCAGTAACATGATGTGACGGGGAACACTGGTCTGGTCATCTTGCTCTCGTCCTTTGTTGTTTTCAGGTACTTGCTGGGTACTTTGTAATTTTTTTGGGGGGGGGAGGGCACAAGGCTAAATTTTTATTAAACATGCCTTCAGACTTCAAGGTATGTTCAAACTTTTGTTGTATGTTTCTGGAACTTAGTGTAAAGTTGATGTATATCACCCAGAAGGGCGTCCATGTGAATTAATTACTTGAGAAACTCTGATGGGAATGACAGGATATCAGGGAGAATTGATATGTTTTTTGTGGTCTTTATCATTTCTTTTTTGATTATAAAAGAATTGGGACCCAGAAGCTGGGAACTTGGTACTCAGAAGGTCCATTAGTGGCCTACTATGAATGAACAGATGGGTGAATTTTTTTTACAGTTTATTTTTTCCATGTCTATTAAAGATAATACATTAATCATTCGTCTATGAAGAGACGTTCATACCAGCGTCTCTTGTGCTAATAGAAGGTGCGTCTCCTATTTCCCATTTGTTTCCACTGTTTAACTTTGTTAGCAGTGACTTTTCTTTGTTTTTCTTTTTTTTTTTTTGAGATAAAGCCTCAAGCTGTCACCCTGGATAGAGTGCTGTGGCATCACAGCTCACAGCAACCTCCAATTCCTGGGCTCAAGCGAGTCTCTTGCCTCTGCCTCCCAAGTAGCTGGGACCACACGTGCCCGCCACAACGCCTGGCCATTTTTTTTTGGTTGCAGCCGTCATTGTTGTTTGGCGGGCCCGGGCTGGATTCGAACCCGCCAACTCAGGTGTATGTGGCTGGCGCCTTAGCCCATTGAGCCACAGGCGCCAAGCCGTTAGCACTGACTTTTCAATTGATTAATAGATCTCTGTCTGGCTAGAGTAGCTTGTTACATTTGGACAGTCTTGTTACATCTATATTAATCTGATAGTGTATGTCATAATGAGGACTGCTTTGTAAGCTAAAATCCCTTCATAATTTCAGAGTTTTATTTTAGCACTGCCTGATGATGCCCTGAAGATCACTTGATTTCATCCACAGGTTCCAGCCAATTCCTCCTGCCACTACTTTCTGGTAGTTGTGGACGGTGCTTCTGCAGGGCTTCTCTTGCCATCCTGTCTGGGTATCAGCCAGTATCTTGTGACCATCAGGAGCCTGGCTTTTCCTACCATGTATAGTTTCTGGTTGTTCTGTTAGGACTCTAACAAGTGTCCTCTGAGTCCTGACATAGACTTCTCTTCCTGAGTTGTTATTATAATGTTAAATAATATTTAGCTCTCTAATAATAATAATAGAAGCTACCAACTGATTGTTTACCGTGCGTTAGATGTTCTTGTAATTGCTTTCATTTTCTCCTCTCAACAATCCTAGTAGATAGAAGTTGTTATTATGCCCATTATTTAGATGATAAAACTGAGGTGCAGACAGGTTAAATGACAGTTCCAAAGTCTCAGGTTTTGGTCTGTCAGAATACAAGTTTGGTTGAGAGTAGAACCAGAGCTTTTAACTGTGCTTGTTTTCTGATTTTTGTTTATATTCTTTTCTTTGTTTCCTGCCACCATTCTAAATATTTTTAATCTTTGAATATAAATTCTGTTTCTAAAGTGATATTTCCATTAAGGACTCCAGGCTACATTCTTTTCTGTTTTTATTCTCTCTGATTGGAACCAACTGGAGGATGTCCTGCTTGCCTCTGTGGCTTAGCTAGCTTTGTACAGTTGATTTTTTTCTGATTGTTTTTTTGTGCATCAATCCTGATTTTCCAAATTTTGTCAGTATTTCTAAGAGGGAGGGAGGTTGCTTGTTTCTCATAAATTCTTCACTATACCTGGCATCATAGCAAGTAAGTTCATTAAGGTATATTTAAGAAATAAGTATAGAGAATTTGCTGCCAACACTGTTGGTTGACTGACCCTGCCCTCTCTTCATCTTAGCTTTTGGAGTGGGTATTAGTCTGAGTGATTTTCAACCAGGGGCAGTTTTGTCCTGCAGTGGACAAGTGGACATTTGGTAATGTCTAGAGTAGGTTTGTTTGGTTTATTTGGAGACTGGGTCTTACTTTGTCAAATGGGCTAGAGTACAGTGGAGTCATCATAGCTTATTGCATCCTTAAACTCCTGTTCAAGTGGTCCTCCTGCTTCAGCCTCCCAAGTAGCTGGAACTACAGGCACGCCGCCATGCCTGGCTAGTTCTTTAATTTTTCTGTAGAGATGGGGTTTCACAGTGGTGTGCAGGCTGGTCTCAAATTCCTGGCCTCAAGTGATTCTCCTGTCTCAAGCTCCCAAAGTGCTGGGATTATAGGTATGAGCTACTATGGCTGTCCTGGCAACAGATATTTTTTATTGTTACAACTGGGCATAGGATGCTATTGGCCTCTAGTGGGTAGAGGACAGGGTTGCTATAGTTTCACGCACAGATGAAAACATCTTGTAATGCGCAGGTAAAAAAATTTACCTGGTTCACATGTCAGTGGTGCTGAGGCTGAGAACCTCTCGTCTTCATATTTCGTGTTCTAGCCAATTAAAAATAAGTGGAAGTCTGGTGAGGCTTTCTAGGAAAATTTTTCTTTCCTGACTCAGGAGCTTCTACATTCTGTTTTCAGCTGCTTTTGCTTCCGACATAGGCATGAGCCTGCAGGTAGGATATCCACGCATCTCCCGACCAAGAGGCGACAAACATGAAGATGAAAGTTAGCATGCCAAGGATGGTGGAGTGAGAAGATAAAAAGTGTTTGGGTTTTTTTCTTATTTCCAGCCAAACATATTCTTAAGCTAAAATACCATGAAAACTTGAGTTGAGAAGCACCTAAGCCCAGTGTCTCAACGAACCGAAGCCTTTACTCCAATATTCCTTGTGACGTAATCCTCTGCTTAGTGAGGGGGGGTGTCTACTATTGTTGCACATCTATCACCATTTAAAAGTTCTCCCTTACAATGAGTGAAATTTGACTCGTGAAGCCTCTACTCATGGACATAGTTTTGTGCTCACGAGGGATTTACCTGGACAGTCTCTCCCATACTTTCACAGTCAGTGGAAAGTCATCCTGATCAAGTTGACAAGTCTGCTGACAGACACCTTCTTCAAATATTCTGGAGCGATATTCGTACATAATATCCTCTTCTTGGACAGGTCTTTGGAGCCACAGCCTAAAGACAGACCCGTCAATAAAAAGAGGGGAATCTCACCTTTGGGACCTCCAAGCCCTTTGGATGCCTGCTTAGGACTTTAGAATCAACACAGATATCCTAGATGCTTGGAACTGTTAGTGGCGTGAGTGCCTTAATCTGTCCTCTGTGTCTTGAACAAGATTCCAGGAACACTGTGTTCCTCTTGATTCCCTTTATTTTCAGTCCAGTCCATAAAGAAGTGCTGCAGAACCTCTCAGAGTAAATATCTGAGCTCCATCATGTTGACCTCTTGTGGTAAGTATGGGATGCTGCTTCTGCTGAATATCTTTTTTGATTAAAAATATTTTTAGCCAGGTGTGGTGGCTCACACCTACAATCCTAGCCCTTTGAGATTTTTTTTTTGTAGAGACAGAGTCTCGCTTTATCACCCTTGGTAGAGTGCTGTGGTGTCACAGCTCACAGCAACGTCCAACTCTTGGGCTTAGGCGATTCTCTTGCCTCAGCCTCCTGAGCAGCTGGGACTACAGGCACCCACCACAACACCCAGCTATTTTTTTGTTGCAGTTTGGCCGGGGTCAGGTTTGAACTCGCCACCCTTGGTATATGGGTCCGGCACCCTACCCACTGAGCCACAGGCACGGCCCGCCCTTTGGGATTCTAAGGCAGATGGATTGCTTGAGCTCAGGAGTTGGAGAGCAGCCTGAGTAACACAGAGACCCTGTCTCTATGAAAAATAGAAAAAACTAGTTGGGTATCATAGCGGGGTCCTATAGTCCCAGCTACTCTGGAGGCTGAGGTAAGAGGATTGTTGAAGCCCAAGAGTTTGAGGTTGCTGTGAGCTATGATGTCATTGTACTTGACCCAGTGTGACGGTTAGACTCTCTCTCTCAAAAAAAAAAAAAAAAAAAATCAAGTTGTGCTAAAAAACACACAAAATTTACCATTTTAACTGTTCTTAAGTGTGTACATCAGTGATGTTAAGTATATTCACACTGTTATGCCACAGATCTCTAGAATTTTTCCATTTGTCCACAGACTCTTTTATGTCAGTGGAAGGTGAGACATGTCTTTATTATCTACACGTTCATTTACTGCTTGCCCCGCTCCTGGTACCCCTTCCCACAAAGTGCTTCTAGAAAGAGGTTCCTTTGGCTGGACTTTTCTTCCTCTAACACATCTGGGCCAGCCATCCAGGGAATTTGCTCATGTTCTTTTATAGTCTTTACTGTCTCACAAGTTGGAAGTCTAACTAGAAATGGATTTGAAAAGCCAGAGATTTTATTTAAAGACCAGAAATGTCTGGGAGCAACAATGATTCTTGGTTGATGAGTAAACCTCGCCCAGTAACTCAGCTGAAAATACTCTACCGAGTTAGCACAGGCCCCAGCGTGGAAAGATGTACACAGGTTGTTTCTTCCTGGTACTTCTCCCTCCCGAGTATCTTATATGGTTGCATCCTTAGTTCTCATTGCCCTGTGCAGCCAAGGTTTTAGCTTGCTGAGGCTGAATTGTAGGTGCTGGGCGCTGTTTCATTTTGAGTTAATTGGGCTTTTTGCTGCTGGAGTCTTCTGAGGTGGTTTTTTGAATTCATGAATTAGTCATGAAGGTGTGTTTACCAGCCAAATACCCTGGCAATCTGTGATCTGTCCAGCCGATCTCCTTTTGGGAGGATGCTCTTTGTGCGGAGTTTAGTAAAGGATGGTGGGAAAAATGGAATCCTCTTCAGGGACCCTTTAACAGCAAGCTTTTCCTTCCTTCCAACTCTTACCTTTGCAGGTGGGTTTGGGCCTTCCGAGTGGCTACTCACATTGTGGTTATTTTGGGGGTGGGATGGAGGCTGTGTTTTGAGACTCAGAAGAAATGATTGTATTATGTTTGTGGCAGCCTATGAAAGTTAAGGAAAATCAGTTATTTGAATGATTTCTCCCCTCCCTCAGGAGGAATCACCTCTAGAATAAATTAATTGGATAATATTTTCTAGGTAGGTAGTGGTTGGCAAGACACTTGAAATTTCAGATTCATAAATACATACTATAAAAACTCAAAAGTCGAAAAGCATATAGATATTTGTGGTGTTATTATTCTAATCCTTTAACAAGCTTCAAGAGGCTGTAAATTACTCCATCGTGAGTATGGGTAAGTCCCTCAGCTTAGGGTAAACAACCTGTAATTCTGTGGTTAATGAAATAAGAAGCTAACTATTTTTTTTTTTTGTAAGTTTGAATTACCTTTCTAACACACACGGTAAATGAAGTGAACACAACTATTTAAGTTTTCAACTCTAAGGTTGAATTAATGTAGTAGAGCAGGCACATTACATTTAATGAAATATTTAGCATTGCTTCAGATTTCTAGATGTGATCATCTCGGAGTTTGAAGTCATACACTTTATGATTTTTATGCCAGTTAAACCTAGCTGGTTGTAAGCTTTTAGCTGACTTGTCATTTTTATTTGTTTTATCCACTTAAAGAGGACCACAGAAATGCGTTACATGCATTAAAAAAAACTTTCTGATAATAATAATAATAAAAAAAAACAAACCTTAGCCTATCTAGTGCTTGGACCAGCCTTTACTGAACTACATTTTGAGCACAGTTTGTAATATATCTTGGTTGTTGCCTTAAAAACATCAGCAGTGTCATGTTGGCTGTAGCTTTTTTTTGTGCGATAAAAAGATGGATTTAATTTCTGGGTGAAGCATTGTAATTGTCTTATACTTTTGTTTCTGGTCCTATTAAATAGGCAATAGGAAAAAAGTGCATGTGTAAAGGTAGAAGAGGTATTATTTTAAGGTGATATTTAAAAAGTTTGTAGGGTTTTCAATTCTGGAGGCTAGAACACATGCTATAGATAAAGAATCAAAATTAGAAAATTAAAAAAAGTAAAAAATGACAAAATTAGAAAATTAATTACTCAAATAAGATATTACTATTATACTTAAAACATTGTAGTATTTACAAAGTATATTGTAAGGTATATAAAGTGGTCATTGTGAACTTTCCTTAGCTAGATCAAACATTTTAGCTCTTTATCAGGGGGAGAAAAACCATTTGGTAAAACACCCCCCCACACACATACACACACAATAGTTGGGGCATATACAGCCATTTTATTGTAATGAAGTGTATATCTGAAGTAAATACTGTTTGTTGGCCCCCTAGCAAACAGTGTCTGGGTGTACCATGCTTTTCTGAGAAATAAAGGTTGAATATGCATTGCAAAACAGGAGGACTTAGTATGTACGAAATTTAAGAAATACTATAATGACTCTGACAGCTGGGCACAGAGGTGCACCTGTGTAGGCAGCTACTCTGGAGGCTGAAGTGGGAGGTTCAGCACAGAAGTTTTAGACCAGCCTGGGCAACGTAGTGTGACTCTGTCTCTTTATAAATAATAATAACTCAAGGAAGATCCAAAGATGAGAACAGTAGCATGTGTGTGAAAGCAGTGTACTGTAGAAATATCTTATTGTGGCAATCTTATTGTATGGTCGTTGTGATCAGAAATACTGATCATTTAGCTCAGTTTTGGAAGCTAAGTGTGAATGTATCATCATACGGTGTACGATTTTTTTCTGCAGTGTTTGAGCATTTATTATTGGGATCATGGTTTGTCCTTTTCCTGCCAAGATGGACCCTGGACACCATGCTCACAGGCTTCTTGGATGCTATTAAGGGTAGGCTCCCTCTTGGCTTGCCCTGCTGGACAGACGTCTGTGAATGCCATTATGGCTGACTCCCATTTTGGCCAGGAAAGGAAGCCGGAAGGAGTTAGACTCACTGATTTGTGCTGACACCCATTTAAGCCCTGCCGCTGGAAGCCTTCAATGTACTCTTCAGTGAGCTGGTGTTCCAGAGCGGCATGACAGGGCCGCTTCTCTGATTGCTGGCTTCCTCTAGCTCACTGAGGTCCATTCTGCCTGTTGATGAGGACCTTCTGGCAGATTTGATATTGGACCCAAGAAGGCAGAAGCTTCAGTCGTGAAGCTGGCCCAGGACTCAAAGATAAACATAAAGACACTCAGCAGAGTGAGACTTCGAGGCTGGCACTCAAATTCTTGATGCAGTCTAGCATTTCAGGCCTGTGGGTTTGTAATTGGAATTTGAGAGGTGGCACTCTGATCCAGCAGCCTTTGTGCCCTAGTGCCATGCTGATTTTTTCCCCCTAATACTGGGATTGCCTTCCCTTAACTATTGCAGCAAAGAAACTGAAATAGGAATCATTTCCTGTGGGTACCCTACACGCACTGTAGGCAGAACGAAGAAGCCAACCGGAGGCATTTTTCTCATTTCTTTCTTTCTTTCTTTCTTTTTTTTTTTTTTAAAGAGACAGAGTCTCACTTTGTTGCCCTTGGTAGAGTGCTGGGCGTCACAGCTCACAGCAACCTCCAGCTCTTGGGCTTAAGCGTTTCTCTTGCCTCAGCCTCCTGAGTCCCTCCTGGGACTACAGGCGCCCACCACAACGCCCGGCTATTTTTGATGTTGTTGTTGCAGTTTGGCCTGGGTTGGGTTTGAACCCTCCATCCTTGGGATATGGGGCTGGTGACCTACCCACTGAGCCACAGGTTCCACCATTTTTCTCATTTCTGAATCCCCTTATAGGTATTCTGGTTCTTCCCCTTAGGGTTATTTGGACCAATTGTTAAGATATTTCTCACTGTATTAATTGAATGTTTGGGGAACTTGGGCTGAAGGGTTTAGTCTTTTATAAAAATTGAAGCACTTTTTTTTTTTTAAAGTAGAAAAAAATGGAAAAAATTTAACTTGTTTTTGAACATGGCATTATTTGCCTAAAAAAGACAGACATGTTTACAGTAACCGGGGAGATATAACTTTTTACTGCCGTTGGCAAGGCCTGTCACTTTGCAGGTGCATCAGTGTCCAGATGGGGGGCTGCCTGATAAGACAGCTTGCAGCCTCCCCAGGGGTGGGCCACAATACAGTCATTGTTCATTGTCTTCCACTTACAGTATTGTCAAACCTGCACTGCATTTAAAAGCCTATTAATAGAACATTAGATTAGGAAGAATACCTAGGCTTTTCCCTCCCTCCATCAGTTTGAAAAGGAATTTGGGAAAATCACTATTTCTTATGTGTATAAGTGGGGGAGGAAAAGGAAAAAGAAGAGAGACAGACTTTGCCTTTGAAATAGAGGAAAAAAAAATATTGCAGTGAAGCAGTTTATAAGATAGCTAGCTCCTTGTAAAACAGTTTTATCAGATCATTTTGACAGTTTAGCAGGCAAATTTTTAATTTTCTACGGACTTTGCTTTCTCCACTTTGTTTAGTCTGGGAGGGAGGGTCTTGACTTCTGGAAGCTCATTGGAAGCACTGCTAAACCATAGGTACCTTTTCTGTTGTGTCAGATTTAGCTTGACTACCAGAAATTTTTTCCTTTGCCAAAATGCTTAATTTTTTTCTCTGTCATATTTTCTGGGCTGATGAGAGGAGAAGGGTGGGACAGCCCAGGCAAAAGCTGCTCAAATTACTGGGCCTGAGAGGAGAGATTTGGCCGTGTGGCGCGGCAGAGGGCATTCTGAGAAAGATGGAGAAGAGGGAGGCGTGCCGCCTGGACTTCGCAGCTGAAGCCTTAGCTTATTTGAAGTGTTATGATTAGAGCTAGCCTTATGCACACTAAGAAAGGGATATGCTGACAACCACATGTATGTGATTTCAGAATTATTAAGTGTAATGGAATGCGCAAACCATTGCTCAGTTTTATATAACAACCTTCGAGAACTGGAATGTTTGAGAAGCAAGGGTCTCCCAGTTAAATGAAGATTTTATCTGAAATCCATTTTGTTTTTGAACGTGTTGGAAATGTTCCTAAAAATATTTGAGTATGCTCAGTAAGTATTTTATCCTGCCCTTTAGTGATTGAGACTTTTTATACAGTATGCCAGTGGGGCTTATAATAAATTTGTCCTTTCCAGGTTTTTACATAGAAGATGTGTGTAATTGAGCTAATTTTGAAGTTTTCCTCAAATGTTTTGTATGTCTTATATATATATATATATATTTTCTCTTATTCATTATTGTAGCTAGTTTTTCTTTTAAAAGTGGCAATATTTATCAGTTAGTTTATATTCTATAAGTCAGAATATGGGTTACTTCTGTAAATGGAAATGCGGAATTGTGAAAATCTGTCATTGGCCTTGATGGCCTTGTGAATTAAGTGAAAAAGCAGTTTTGTCTTCCCTCTATCCTACTTCCCTTTGCCCCTGTCCAAGCCTGACCTCAGCAAATTTTTTGACTTTAATCTTAAGTCATCTTTATGAAAATCACTTGACTTTAACTTGTTACCTGTTATGGGCAATTTATTTATGTATTTATTTAATTACAATTAGAAGAGCCTTTTCCTTATTTTTGGTAGGAAGAGCTTTATCTGCTGGGCAGCACCTGTGGCTCAGTGGGTAGGACGCTGGTCCCATATACTGAGGGTGGTGGGTTCAAACCCAGCCCTGGCCAAACAGCAACAAAAAAATAGCCGGGCGTTGTGGTGGGCGCCTGTAGTCCCAGCTACTCCGGAGGCTGAGGCAAGAGAATCACCTAAGCCCAGGAGTTGGAGGTTGCTGTGAGCTGTGTGACACCACAGCACTCTACCACGGGTGATAAAGTGAGACTCTGTCTCTACAAAAAAAAGAAAAAAGAAAAGCTTTCTCTGCTGCTAACTGAATTTTAGGATCTATAGTTTTCAGTAGGGATATTTTAGTTCTGAGCTTTGCTGTGGTTTGAATATGTCTTCCAAATTTCATTTCTTGGAAACTCAATCGGTAAATGCATACTTTAATGGCATTTGGAGGAGGGGCCTTTGGGAGTTAACTAGGATTACATAAGGCCATCAAGGTGCCCCTCCCACCCCCATTGGACTCATGGCTTTGTAAGCAGAGGAAGAGAGACTTGAGTTGCTTGAGTTGGAACACATGATCTTGCCCTCTCACCATGTGTACCCTCCACCCTGTGATGACACTGCAGGAAGGCCCTCACCAGGAAGATGTGACCCTTGGATTTTGGACTTCTCAGCTTCCAGAACTATAAGAAACATTATTTCTTTTTAATTTTTTTTTTTTTTTTTGAGACAGAGCCTCAAGCTGTTGCCCTGGGTAGAGTGCTGTGGCATCACAGCTCACAACAGCCTCCAACTCCTGGGCTCAAACAGTTCTCCTGCCTCCACCTCCCTACAGGCACCCGCTCAACGCCTGGCATTTTTTTTTTGGTTGTGGCCATCATTGTTGTTTGGTGGGCCCGGGCTGGATTTGAACCCACCAGCTCAGGGATATGTGGCTGGTGCCTTAGCTGCTTGAGCCATAGGCGCCGAGAACAGAAAACAGACTTAAGACTAGCTTGTTTCCAGAACCCTTATAATCACATTGGGTTGTAAGTGCTATCCCTGCTACTCAGCCCAGAGACTGCTGGTGTGATGGAAAACCTTTACACCTGAAAGTTTCACTGCTTTTAGAAAATTTCAGGAAGGAGCACTTTTGTTTTGTTCACTAAGTGAGAGAATAAAAAATAAAATCAGTAAGTCACTTCTCCATGCCTAGAGTTGTCATCCTAGAACTGTTGACTCCAACTGAGCAAATATTTATTGAAGACTGAGGATAGTTAACCCCACAACACTAGCTGTAGCAAAACTATCCTTTCCTAAAGTACATAATGAGTGACGAAATGAGGTAGTAAATGTTTGACCAATTTAAAATGACTTCTAAAATTCTAGACTTGGGAGCATTTCTCAGGAGGGCAGTAGAGATGAAAAATTACTTGAACAAGTATATTTGGAGAAAAATAAGTGAATTTGGATAAGAATTTTCTTTTTTTAGTTAGAGCTTCTGGTGGGAGCGGGGGAGGTATATGCAGCAGTTCCCAAATTTCTTTGACCAGGGATCTCATTCATTCAATCAGAAGCATCTTGGGGGATCAGTGTTCCATGGAGAATACTTTGGTAAATGCTGCTCTAGACTACAAAATAATTTTTTCCAAATGTTTTTTTATAGTAGTGCACATGTACTTATTATTCAGAGGTAGAAAACTTTTAATATTGCAGCAAATGGATTCCTGTCTGCAAGTTTCTCTGTTGGTTATGTCAAGAGTGTTTGCATTTCTGTTGGATATTAGTGAAGTTCTGAAGGGCGAGGGTAACCTCCATTGACTGAGCTCTTCCTTGGTGCCAGGTATACATTGCTTAGAATTTCCTCTAGAACTTCATTAGTGGGAAGTAGGAATTAACAGTTGTGATTCATAGTTGAGAAGATAACTTTACCAATAGGCCATTTATGGAGGATTTACAAGATGCAAGGCATTATTTTAAGATAATGAGGTTTTTGAAACGTTATTTGAGACAATTTTACAGGTCCTATGTACCTTTCTCCCAGTTTTCCCCAATGGTAACAAGTTGTATTGATATTACAATCAGGAAATTAACATGGATACAGTCAGTCATCAACCCTTTTTAGATTTCATGGGTTTTACATCAAAGTGTGTGGGCATTTAGTTATGCGTAGTTTTATGATGTGAAAATTTGTGTGACCACCACTGCAGTTAGGATTCAGAACAGTTCCAACCCACGGATTCCAGGTGCTACTCTTTCATAATTTGGCTCTCTCCCACCCCCAACCTGACAAACACTAATTCATTATCTTTATAATTTTGTTCTTTCAAACAGGCTTTGGAAATGAAATCATATAGCATGTGAGCTTTTGAGATTGGCCTTTTTTTTTTTCTAATGTTTTTTTTGTTGTTGCCGCCGTTTGGCTGGGGCTGGGTTTGAACTCGCCACCCTTGGTATATGGGGCCAGCACCCCACTCACTGAGCCACAGGCACCACCCTTGAGATTGGCTTTTTAACACGCTGGCTACTTGTTATCCGCTGTTTCCAACCCTTGTTGCAATCTTACACAATGGAGATAATGAATTCTCTTTCAGAGATGAGAAAGTGAAGCCTCGGAAAAGTAAAGTGCCTTGCCCAAGGCCACACAGCTAGTAGACCAGGGAGCCAACACGGAGACCAGTTAACCTCTGTCTCTTAGCCTAATTGTTTCACTGGGTCTTGTCCTTCCTTCCTCATATTTTGTTTTTTACAAAAGCACAATTGTGCTTTTCTTTTCCTCTGTTTTAGAAGTAAAGTTTCTTATGCTTTTTCCCCCCTTTTAAGTTTTACACTTTTTTTTTGGAGACAGAGTCTCACTATGTCCCTCTCAGTAGAGTGCCATGGCGTTACAGCTCACAGCAACCTCCAACTCTTGGGCTTAAGTGATTCTCTTGTGTCAGCCTCCCAAGTAGCTGGGACCCCAGGCGCTCACCACAACGCCCAGCTATTTTTTGGTTGCAGTTGTCATTGTTGTTTAAGCAGGCCCCGGCCTGGGCTCAAACCCGCCAGCCTCAGTGTATGTGGCTGGTGCCCTACTCATTGAGCTACAGGTGCTGAGCCAAATCTTAACTTTTTAGAATGAAGTTTACATTATTATTTTGGAAGTACAGAGGTTGGATATATATGTATATATTTGTTTTTTCATCCAGCTCTATTTTGGGATTGTTACATTGCTGTCATTTTTCTGTATTGACCTTCTTCACCTTGACATGCTGGCACAAATGATGAGCGTGGGTGTAACGTACAGAGTAAAGGTAGAGATTCTTATATCCTGTTTCTTGAATTCATATTTCAGACACCTGTGAGTTGTAGCTTTTCTGAGTGCTGTACTCGGGCTAACTAGTTTTGGTTATTCTAGTACTAAGCATGCTCCCAGATCCCTTAGGAATTAACTCAATGCTGACAAGAAGCTGTCCGTGCACGTGGGGATAGCGAGAGGGTAACACATACACATTTTTATGAGTCTCAATAGTTTTAGGTACGGTATATTTAAGAGAAAATTTCAGTACTGGAAAACAAGCCCTTTGAAATCTCTATGTGGGATATAGTTTTTAACAAGACCAGGAAACAGAAATACGTAGATTTTCATTGATCATTGAATGCACTCTTTCAGTGTTTTTGATCTCACTGTTCCTACTGCTTGGAAAACCCTGCCCTGAGATTTCTATGTGGCTTGGCTCACACCCTCACCTTCTTTGAGGTTTCTGCGAAATGTTAATCTTTTCCCAGTGGCCTTCTTTTACATTTAAAATTGTAATACCCCAGGTCTACCCCATCCTTCTTACTTTTTCTCCATTTCACTTTGATCAGCATTGAACATGTCCTCTTGTTTCCCTCTGCTTGCATGTAAACCCCCTGAGGGCAGGGATTTTTGACTATGTTGCTCACTGCTGTATACCTGGCATCACTATGTCTCAACAGATATTTGAATATTTCTTTCTTTTTTTTTCTTTGTTTCTGTTTTAGCAGGCCCAGGCCAGGTTCAAACCCACCAGCCCCGGTGCAGGTGGCCAGTGCACTAGCCACTGAGATATGGGTGCCCTGCCAAAGTATAGTTTTCAAGAGTAAAGATTTATTTGAATTAAGTTGAACAATAGCACACAAGAGAATAATCATATCTGTCTGACTTAGCTCCTTATAAAGATGCTCATTTAAAAATGAGGCAGTGGTGGGCGGCGCCTGTGGCTCATCGAGTAAGGCGCTGGCCCCATATACTGAAGGTGCCGGGTTCAAACCCGGCCTCGGCCGAACTGCAAAAAACAGAAAAATAGCCGGGCATTGTGGCGGGCGCCTGTAGTCCCAGCTATTTGGGAGGCTGAGGCAAGAGAATTGCCTAGGCCCAGGAGTTGGAGGTTGCTGTGAGCTGTGTGACGCCACAGCACTCTACCCAGGGTGATAAAGTGAGACTCTGTCTCTACCAAAAAAAAAAAAAAATGAGGCAGCGGAGTAGAAATCTGCTCTTTGTCTTGCCTCTTAGAACATGTTTCTGGTTTGACTTTTCCATTGGAAAATGATTGACTTTGGGGGAGCGCTTTCAGATGTAAAGGAAATTAACCCGCAGATCTAGGTAATTGAACATTGCAAACTTTAGTAGAAATGTTTATACTTCTGCCAAATTGAAGCCTGAGTTCGGTGTTTGTGTAACCACCTATGTAATTACTCACATTAGCATTTCAACATGTATTTGCTGAGCTACCCTCTTCAATTTTGCAATAAAAGTATTTTCACATGTTGACTGCTACTGTAAATTGGTGGGGGGTGTGGTCTATTGCTGTATAACATTTGCTTTTTTGGTAGAAGGGGAATCCTGTGATGGAAATAAACTTTTGGTTTCAATTTCTCTCTTTTTGGAGCTGTCTTTGTTAGTGCTAGGAATAGAAAAAGAAATAAATATTGTTCTAGAGATACTTTAGGTAATGTATACTCTGGTTGAAAAAAACAAACCGATAAAGTCTTGGATAAAGTTGGATCTGGTGTGATGGAAGCTGCCCAGGGGGTGAAGATCTGGTCTCTTTGGGGCTATTTTGTGGTTTTGGAGTGGTTTGGAGGGTGGCTTAAGCCAAGGGTCAGGAAAGACCTCCCAGGGGAGAGTCAGCACCCCCCCCGCCCCCCGGTGCCCCAGAACTTCAGCCTTGTGTTTGCTTTTACTTGGTCCTGGGAATTAAGAATGTCCAAGAGGACCAGGATTGGAGAGAGAAGGGTTGAAAGAATGCTACTGCAGTAAGGGAGTGATCACATTTTGGGACAGGCTGTCTTATGAACCCTTCCATACAACCCACACTTTTGTTATCTGTAGATGCCCTGAAACTGCCTCTCCTGTACTGCATTCAAACTTTCCTATGTCAGCTGAACTATCAGGAAAATTCTGAACACAACTGTGAGGGAAATTCAGACAGAGTTCAATCATTTGGTATGCCAGAGTCAGGGAACCCTGGATCTTCATTGGAGCCGACTCTAACACCTTCTTTTTGTTAGTTATATTTAAATAACTAATAGAGGGCTTACTTAGTTTCTGAGACTAGTCATTAGCTGTCCTTTTCCCGAGGGAAATAAGCTCAGCTGAATTACTTAGATCACAGTTTTTCCATTTCTTGAAATGATTTCCATTCCCCTGCCCCAGAATAAGTAGGTGGCTGCAAAGAGGTTGCGACAGAATTATAAAGCCATTTGGGTTAAATTAGCACAGTACATCACTCTCAGAACTCATTGAGCAGACAGCTCATACCTTGTAATAAGCCCCAGCTGCATACAGATCAATGTTTTCAAATGAAACCAAAGGTAGGCAGTCAATTAGAAGACAAAACAGACATGACTGAGGAAATCTCACAGAGCGCCACATGCAAAATGATATGGCTATGACTAATAACAGAAGACCTTTCTGATTGTTAGTTCTGTGAATCTTTATTTTATTTTTTATTTTTATTAATTTACTTTTTTGAGACAGAGTCTCATTGTGTCACCCTAAGTAGAGTGCCATGGCGTCATAGCCCCCAGCAACTTCAGACTCTTGGGCTTAAGTGATTCTCTTGCCTCAGACTTCCAGGTAGCTGGGACTACAGGTGCCTGCCACAACACCTGGCTTTTTTTTTCTTTAGAGATAGGGTCTCTCTCTGGCTCAGGCTGGTCTCGAACTCCTGAGCTCAGGCTGTCTACCCACCTCACTCTTCTAGAATGCCAGGATTACAGGCATGAGCCATTGCGCCCAGCCCCGAATCTGTCTTTAAAATGTTTAAATTTTGTACTCTTTCGAGTCCTGTTAAAATTATATATGTGAAATCAATGAGACTTTTGCATGTTCACAGTCTTACTTTATGTAAATGAATGTGATAGATGGCTTTGTATATGCCTATCATTCCCTGTCCCAGACTTCTGTTTTTTAGTTGGCCAAAATATGTTGTATTGCTATATTGCATAAAATGATGCAGTTATTGATGTACTATAAGTGGTTACAAGAGAGCGATTTAGTTAAGGTTTGTTTTTACCATTTTAGCAAGGAAAATTTCACATGGTCCTATTTGCCAGTTATTTTGGCTGATGTAAAACCCTGATTAGATTACATGTCTCTTTATTTGTGCTATAATGAAGGAGCATCGTAACCAAATTTATCTGAATTTTTAGGAGTCTCTTTTTAGGCTCAAATTAGTTAGTCTGGTGTCTATCCAGGACCTTTGTTAAAGGCTGGATTTAAATATTGGGTGGATGTGTCTTGGGGAATGCTTCTTGGAAGTCCCAGACGGGGAACTCATTATAACCTGGTTTTACCCTGTAGCGTGGCTCTGTGCCATGGACACCATTAGAGCAAGGCTCAGCGTCTCCGCTTTGGTTTTATTCTCAGCCCAGATCGTTCTTGCAGTCTACTTAACAATTGAATGCAGTGCTGTATTTTGATTTTTTTTTTTTTTTTTTCAATCTAGTTCAGAAATCACCTCAGCTGCTTCTCAGTTAATCAGATGCTTAAGACTCCCATTTCTACACTGCTTGGCTGCTACGTTTTTATAACACCCCAGCTGTCTGGGTCTAGCTTGTGTCCCCCACCCCTACTCCTTTCCATCTGCCACCTCTTACTACTTCCTCACTTGCTACGCAGTGAGGTGGCAAATTCCCAAGTAAACTGCTGACTTTCCTTCCCTGCAGGAGGGCTGGACTGGTTCATAGTAGCTTCTTTCACCAGGAGAGCTCTTCTGGGCTAGGAACCAGCCCTCGGGGTAGTGTAGCTCTCAGAAGTGCAGAGGTTGCCTCTGGAGTTTGCTTTGTAAGGTTGGGTGTTGATTTTTCCCCTTGAAAACTTGGAAACTTTTGCAAAGAAACTAAAAGGACCTTTCAAAATAAGCAGGTATGGCTCCCCCCATCCTTGTAGTTAAATTTCAAAGTCTCATTTGAAGTGCTGAGAAGGTAGGTAGGTTGCAGTCCCCTTTCGCTGTTGATGAATGGCGCAGCTAACCTTGGTTAATCCCTCTTTTTAAGAGCGGCAATGTTTCCTGTCCTGGCCTTTTTCCATATGTGTACCCTCCACTGGGAGCTGTTTTTCCTCATCACCTCCTTGAAAGCTTATTCGACTCTATCGCCAGTGCTCCCTGAGCAAGCTGTTACAGTAAGCATAAAAACAAGTGCATTAAACTAAGAATAAAATGCCAAGTTTCTATCTCCTTGCCAACCTCATTAGAAAACAGTGATAAAGTATGTATGCATATAATTACAGTAATTAAACATTTGAAACCCGCTCACTGAGGACCTTCTTAATGCTTTTATAAGTGTGGTATTTTCAGTTTGGAACTGGAATCTGGGTGGCTTCTGTTTTATATAAGACCTTCATCTTTATGGCCATAGGAGGGGAGGGGAAGGGAGAGGAGGAAGTTCCTTTTGACTGTAGAGCCAAGCTTCTGCAAGAGTAGATTTATTTTACGTGTATTAGCAGGAATAGACCAACCTTTCCATGCGTGTGTTTATTTGTGAGGGTGTGTAGTCAGATGTCAAACATAAAGACATGAATGACCTGGCTAGTAAAAAAAAGACACATGGAAAATAATCACAAGCTGTTTGCATCATATGCTTGCCCTTAGGAGTGACAAACAGGAATATTTTGTCTTTTGCACCTCCCAGTGGAGCCCCTGTATTGGGTAGGATGATGACTAGTACTATGGGGTTTGTCTGCCTTATAGCTCTCCCACTCCCGAGAGTTATTCTCAGTTAGCAAGTAGAAAGACTCAAGGGGCAGTGGTAGGTTGCATCTGGATTTTTGTCTGTTTTGATCCACTAAGCAGGTTTAATTGAGTACCTTCAGGATTGAGAGGTAGGGTATAATTTAAGGACCTTAGCCTTGGAATTAGACAGACCCTGGTCAGAATCCTGGCTCAGCTACTTTCTAGTTGTATGGCCTCCAACAAATTTAACATTTTAAGTCTTAGTTTCCTCATCTGTAAATCTGAAAAGTGATCACATTTTCCCATAGGTTTCTTTTCTTTTCTTTTTTTTGAGATTAAATAAGATAAATACAAAGCATTCAGCACAGTCAGATTTAGTGGTATTTGGTGTTAGTGATGTTATTTTCCTGTATATTACAGAAGTATATAGTGTAATTCCTTTCCTAAGAGCTTGCAATCCAGTGGGACCATAGACAAATATTTAGGAAGGAGAGAGGGATATCAGTTTGCTGTGATGTGGATGGAAAGACTTTCTGGAAGAGGTGGGATTGGGCACCATTTAGACCGTCATCTTTGTGAATGGGTCCCTCTGGAGTGATAGAGTTGCACTGGCTGGGATTTTGAATGGGATCATCTATGAAGGATGGGTGGAATTTGCATAGATGGAAGAAGGATGAAGTTGGATTTGTTAGGAATAAACATGGGTCTGTCAGAGGACAGTGAGACATCCCAGCTGGCAGGAAAGCTTTCTGCATTGAGTGGAAGTAGCCAGGCCATGTGGCTTTATCAAGTGCCAGGGCTTTGCTTCTTTCTGATCACTGAAGGCTGAGTGGAATGAAGCTTTTGGTGGGATGAATACAGATCAGAGAAGAAATGTGTTAGTTTTCTTCACATTGTCTTCATTGAGCCTTCTTTAAGGCTGAGATTGTGAGATTGTTGCATTTCTAAAAGAGCATTTTTCTGTGATAGCCTTTTTTACTTTGGTTAGGTAAACCAAAAGATTTACTTGCTTTTTCTGCCATTTCTTTTTCTTTTTCTTTGATGTGACTGAAATCTGATTTTGTAAAATAGCACATTTACTCCATACTGAGAGCGATCGAGATGTGTGTGTGTGTGTGTGCATGTGTGTTTTCTTACAGCCTAGTTTTATTTTATATAGCTTTAGCTTTCTTTTTGACTTTCTTGTTCTGCTCTTTAAGGACTCTCAAAGACTTTAAGTAGATCGTGGCATAAATTAGTTTGTGAAAAAGGTTTTTCTTTGTCATTAGACTTTTTTTTTTTGAGAAGGAGCCTCAAGCCGTGGGTAGAGTATGTTGTTGTTACAGTTCACAGCAACCTCAAACTCCTGGGCTTAAGCGATTCTCTTGCCTCAGCCTCCCAAGTAGCTGGGACTACAGGCGCCTGCCACATGCCCGGCCATTTTTTGGTTGTAGTTGTCATCGTTTGGCAGGCCCAGGCCAGATTTGAGCCCACCAGCTCCGGTGTATGTGGCTGGTGCCTTAGCCACCTGAGCTATAGGTGCCACCCAATTATACTTTTTGGGTTTCAATTGTGAGGATATAAATAAAACTATACTGTGCAGAAGCAAACAGAATATCCAATTATTTTGTAAGTGATCTTAGCTCAGTAAATCTCCCATTGTTTAAAAAACACAATATTATATTGACTATTCAAAAAAGTATATGATAACCTGAAACAGAGAGTCAGTTATTTTAGGCTTACAGACTAATTCTCTGTTGTAAATGCTCAGTTCTGCCAGTGTGAAAGCAACTATTGAAAGTATGCAAACAGATGGATGTAGCTGTTTTGCAATAAAACTTTATTTATAACAATAGGTATGGAGCCAGATTTGGTTCTCTGAAGTAGCTTGCTGATCCTTACAATGAAGGAAAGATAGTTTGTTGTATTAGGATGGTAAATGGAAAATTAAAATTTGATGAAATACAAAATTTCCAAGTAACTAACTCCACAAAAAGGCTAAAAAAATATACTTTTACCTCCTATTGTTTGAATTAAACTTCATATTTGATCATTACTTTGTCAATTAACCTCAAATACCTTTATGCACTTTTTTTTTTTTGAGACAGAGCCTCAAGCTATCACCCTGGATAGGGTGCTGTGGCATCACAGCTCACAGCAACCTCAAATTCCTGGGCTCAAGCGAGTCTTCTGCCTCTGCCTCCCAAGTAGCTGGGACTGCAGGCGCCGGCCACAACGCCTGGCCATTTGTTTTGCTTTTTTTTAAAATCTAGGGTGTAAGGTTCAAAACCAGCCTCTCTTTATTAAACAGCCATTTATTATTTCTTTGCACCAGGCACTGTGTAGGTCATTGGAAATTTACAAATAATTAGACGTAGAGTTTTCCTTTCGGGAGCCACAGTCTAGACTGTACGCTCATTTTTGCCAGATGTGGGCTCATGCCTTGGACCATATCAAACATTTGGCTTAAGGTACTAAGAACCTGCATTGCAAAAGCAACTTTTGTAGGGTATGATCATCTTTTTTCTTTCTTTCTGTTGCATTTGTGTTTTGAATGGCTATATTTGCATTTTTCTTTATTTGTGTATTGTTAGAGAAAGTCTGCTAGAAGAATTTACAAATGGTAAAAAGTATTTTAATAACTTAGTTGCCAAAATTCCTAGTCTTGATGATTCAAGGGTTGTGTTTTCCTGCCCTTTATAGTTTTTACTTAGTCATCTGAACTCCTTTTTTGAATTTCTACATAAAAATTGCCTATCAAATGATAAACAAGCCCCATTTGATTATAGTTATTTTCTAATAGTATTAAAATACATGGTTCCAAAGAAATTATCTCATTATGTCTAGTAGCTCCTCTAGAATGTTTTCCCTTGGACCTGAGTCATTCTGGCCCTTGTAAAATGGGTGGGTCTGTGATCTGTTTCTACTCACAATACTTGTGACAACAAATGACCGACTTTTTTACCCCCATACCAACAACTAATTCTTTAATTCTTCAACCAAGAGGACATTTGACAGTTCAGTTCAATTCTAATAGTACCTCTTCCTATCTGAGGATTCAGATCTTCCAAATTGTTCTCCACTTCAGATTCCAACCTCAACTCCAGGCCTCTTGTACGACAGATTTATACATATAGGGTTCCTATGAGCCCTCTTTTCCAGTTCAAGATTTGTAAGAATGGCTCTCAGAACTTACAAAGTCACTTTATTTACTATTACTGGTTTATTATAAAAGCTACAATCCAGGAACAGCCAAATGGAAGAGATGCATAGGGCAAGGTCTGGGGGAAGGGTGAGGAACTTCCATGCCCTCTCCAGACACGTTACCTTCCTAGCACCTCTGGATGCCACTAACGTAGCAGCTCTCCAAGCCCTCTAATTTAGGGGTTTTGTTGAGATTCCATTACATAGGCATGATTGGTTAAGTCATTGGTAATTGTGATTAGCTCAATCTCTATCCCTTCACCCCTTCCAGATGTGGGATGGGGTGGTGGTGATGGTGGTGGTACTGGAAGTTTTATCCCTGCAATCTCATGGTCGGTTCCTCTGGCAGCCCACCAGCTGTCTGCCTGAAACTCTCTAGGTGCCCACCAAGAGTCACGCCCTTACTGTTAACTCCCGTATGACTGAAATGGGCTTATTAAGAACAACTAAAGCTCCTCATATCTATCTCTCAGGAAATTTTAAGGCTTTTAGAAGCTCTGTTCTAAGAACTGGGGATGAAGACCAAGTATATATTTTTTATTATAATAAGATCACTGTGGGGTTGGATCAAGTTGCGGGAGAACAGCATATGAAGGAGGAAGGAGCCCTTCCTTCCTGAAGTCCAAGTGAGTATAGAATGTGGACTTCTCTGACCCTGAGGAGTGGGGCCTATTGAGCACTGGGGGTGATTGCATTGGGCAGGCAATGGTGAGTCTGGTCATGGGTACTTTAGGAGCTACATGGATATTTAAACATGGTGGGATAGCAGAAGAGAAGGAAAGTTGTTCCCTAAGTAGGAGAGTGATATGAGAAAGTGGGACTTCAGAGAGATTGGTTCTTTCATACACACATACAAGAGGGATGGAGGGAGAGAGAAAAGATGGAGAGATGACATAATGGCTCAAGGTAAGAAAGCTTCTGGGCTCAGGTGGTTGTGGAAAAGGCTTAGGCAAGAAAGAGGGCTTTCATCTCCTACCCTAGATACTTAGAACAAGTATCCACAAGAACTTTCGCCCAGTTTATTGAGGCAAGAGGAAGTACTTTGGGTTAAGATGAGGAATGAAGCTAAAAAGATAGAAAATACAAAAAAAAATTCTGTAAGTATAGTTGACAGAACATGTCAATGATGAAAACATGATGATACACTAAATATAAAAATAAATAGATGGCCAACATTTATATATATGTGTGTATATATAATATATATTTGTTGTTGGGGATTCATTGAGGGTACAAGAAACCAGGTTACACTGATTGCATTTGTTAGGTAAAGTCCCTCTTATAATAGTGTTTTGCCCCCAAAAGGTGTGGCACACACCAAGACCCCACCCCCCTCGCTCCTTCTCTCTCTCTGCTCTTTCTTTCCTCATCCTCCCTCATTCCAAATCAACATTTTTGGAAGGAAGAATGGAGAAAGCTCAAAGAACTCAACCTAGACCTCCCATTTGATACTGTAATCCCATTACTGGGCATCTATCCAGGACAAAAAAAAAACAAACTTTTATTATAAAGACACTTATACTAGGCTGTTTATCACAGCCCAGTTTACAATTGCTAAAACGTGGAAACAGCCTAAATATCCTTCAACCCAGGAATGGATGGTAAGCGATGGTATATGTATACCATGGAGTATTACTCAGCCATCAAAAACAATGGAGACTCTGCAGCGTTTGTACTAACTTGGATGGAGGTGGAACACTTAGTGAAACATCACAGGAATGGAGAAGCATGAATCCTATGTATTCAACTTTGACTGAAGGACAATTAATGACCATGACACAGTGGGGCATGGGGGAAGGAGAGAGCAGACAGAGAGAGAAGGAGGGAGGGGATGAGGGAAACAAAACAAACAAAAAAAAAAACGGAAAGAAAATAGTGACTAATTCTCACATAAATTGGATTCAATTTTGACCAAAGTGCATTACTTAAACATTTATTTTTAATACAACTTGTCAATACGTTTTTTAGCATATTGTATCCTCATTTATAAGTGAAATATGTATGTAATTTCC
>CAUYRH010056745.1:0-17273 GCA_963574655.1 Perodicticus potto
ACAGACACCAGTCCCAGCTCTTGGGTAAAAGACTGCTTAATCACTACTCCAGGAGTACCCAACACAACTTCACCTTATCTGCTCATCTAGCCAAATGGCATAAAATAAACATGGGGCAGAATCAGCAGAAGAACTCCAGTAACAAGAATAACCAGAGATCAACTCTAAGGAACAACATGGTGGACACAACTGAAGAGCCCATTCATAAACAGATGGCTGAGATATCAGAAATTGAATTCAGAATTAGGATTGCAATTAAGATTAATAGAATGGAGGTAAAGTTGGAATTAGAAATTCAAGGAGCATTTCAAAAGTTATCTCAAGAATTCAATGAATTCAAAGACAAAATCACCAAAGATTTTGACACATTGAGATAAGAATTTGCAGCCCTCAAAGATCTGAGAATTACAGTAAAATCCCTCAGTAACAGAATGGAGTAGGCAGAAGAAAGGATTTCTGACATTGAAGACAAAGCTTTTGAATGCTCCCAAGCAGTCAAAGAGGAAGAGAAGTGGAGGGCAAAAATGGATCCTTTTCTCAGAGAGCTCTGGGATAATTCAAAGAAAACCAATATTTGCATTATAGGGATCCCTGAAGGCGACAAAGTTGCTTCACAAGGCACAGAGGCTCTTCTTCAAGTGATTATGAAGGAGAACTTTCCAGGCATGCAAAGAGATTCTGAAATTCAGATAGCAGACAGTTTCAGAACCCCAGCATGACTCAACTCAAATGGGAGGTCTCCTAGGCACATTATAATTAACTTCGCCAAAGTTAAAATGAAAGAGAAAATCTGCAAGCAGCCAGATGGAAGAAAACCATAACCTGCAAGGGGAAGAATATTAGAATGACTATAGATCTTTCTGCTGAAACCTTTCAAGCTAAAAGAGGGTGGTCATCGACTTTTAATTTCCTAAAACAAGATAACTTTCAAACCAGGATTCTGTATCCAGTGAAACTGAGTTTCATTTATGATGGAGAAATTACTTTAATGACATTCACATATTGAAGAAACTTTCTATAAATAAACAAGCACTCCAGGATATTCTCAGACCTATCCTCTATAATGACCAACACTATCCTCCACAACAAAAGTAAACTCACTCAGAAAGTTTTGATCAAATACCAATTTCCACAGTGACAAAAGGATTAAAAATGTCCACTGGACTTTTGAAAAACTGGACACTCAAAATTCTACTAGGCTTATTGATATTCTCAATCAATGTGAATGGCTTAAATTGTCCTCTAAAGAGGCACAGGTTGGCTGACTGGATACAAAAACTCAAGACATATATCTTCTGCATACAAGGATCTCATCTTACCTTAAAAGATAAATATAGACTAAGGGAGAAGGGATGGTCATCTATATTTCAGGCATATGGAAAGCAGAAAAAAACAGGTGTTGCAATTTTATTTGCAGATACAATAGGCTTTAAACCAACAAAAGGAAGGAAAGATAAAGACGGTCACTTTATATTTGTTCAGGGTAACACTCAATATGATTAGATTTGAATTATTAACATTTATGCACACAACCAGAATGCACCTCAATTTATCAAGAAACCCTAACATGAAGAACTTAATTTCTTCTAGCAGCATAATAGTGAGAGATTTTAACACTCCTTAAACAGTGTTGGATAGATCCTCCAAAAAGAAGCTAAGAAAAGAAATTTTAGACTTAAACTTAACCATTCAACATTTGCATTTAACAGACATCTACAGAACATTTCATCCTAGCAAAACTGAATACACATTCTTCTCATCAGCCCATGGAACATACTCAAAATTGATCACATTTTAGTTCACAAGTCTAACCTCAGCAAATTTTAAAAACTAGAAATTATTTCTTGCATCTTTGGACCATTATGGAATAAAAGTTGAACTCCATAACAACAGGAATCTGCATACTCATACAAAAACATAGAAACTAAATAACTTTATGGTGAAGAATAGCTGGGTTATAGACAAGATTAAGAAGGAAATAACCAAATTTTTTGGAACAAAATGACAATGAAGACACAAATTATCAGAACTTCTGTGATACCGCAATGGCAGTGCTAAGAGGGAAATTTATAGTGTTACAAGCCTTCCTCAAATGAATGGAAAGAGAGGAAGTCAAGAACTTAATGGGACACATCAAGCAACTAGAAAAGGAAGAACATTCCAATCGCAAACCCAGCAGAAGAAAAGGAATAACCAAAATTAAAACAGAATTAAATGAAATTGAAAACAAAAGGATTATACAACAGATCAATACATCAAAAGGTTGGTTTTTTGAAAAGGTCAATAAAATAGATAAACCATTGGCTAAGCTAAGCAGAAAAAATAAGTAAAATCTCTAATTTCATCAATCAGAAATGGTAAAGATGAAATAACAACAGACTTCTCACAAATTTAAAGAATCCTTAATGAATAATACAAGAAACTATATTCTCAGAAATACGAAAATCTAAAGGAAATAAACCAATACTTTGAAGCATGCCAACTTTCTAGACTTTGCCAGGATGAAGTGGAAATGTTGAACAGGCCTATATCGAGTTCCAAAATAGCATCATTTATACAAAATTTCCCTAAAAAGAAAAGCCCTGGACCAGATGGCTTCATGTCAGAATTCTACCAAACCTTTAAAGAGGAACTAGTACCTATATTACTCAACCATTTCCAAAATATAGAAAAAGAAGGAATACTACCCAACACATTCTATGAAGCAAACATCACCTTGATCCCCAAACTAGGAAAAGACCCAACAAGAAAAGAAAATTATACACCAATTGAATATTGATGCAAATATATTCAACAAGATCCTAACAACAGAATCCAGCAACACATCAAACAAATTATACACCATGACCAAGTGGGTTGTAGCCCAGGGTCTCAAGGCTGGTTAAATATATGTAAATCTATAAATATAATTCAGCACATAAAAAAATTAAAAAACAAAGACCATAGGATTCTCTCAATTGATACAGAAAAAGCTGTTGATAGATCATGATCTGAACCCTTAAGTAAATTGGTATAGAAAGGACCGCCATTTATTAAACTGATAGAGGCCATCTACAGCAATCCAACAGCCAATATTGTATTGAATGGAGTTAAATTGAAATCATTTCCATTTAGATCAGGAAGCAGGCAAGGTTTCTCACTGTCTCCACTGCTTTTTAATATTGTAATGGAAGTCTTAGCCATTGCAATTAGGCAAGAAAAGGCAATCAAGGGTATCCACATTGGGTCAGAAGAGATCAAACTTCTACTTTTCACAAATGACATGATTGTATATCTCGAAAACACCAGGGATTCCACTACAAAACTGTTAGAAGTGATCAAGGAATACAGCAGCGTCTCAGGTTACAAAATGAACACTCATTAATTGTAGCCTTTTTATATACCAACAATAGTCATGCTGAAAAAAAAGTCGATTACTTTATCCCATTCACAGTAGTGCCAAAGAAAATGAAATATCTGGGAGTGTATCTAACTAAGGACATGAATGATCTCTGTAAGGAGAACTATGAAACTCTGAGAAGAGAAATAGCTGAAGATGTTAACAAATGGAAAAACATATCAGGATCATGGGAAAAATCAACATTGTTAAAATGTCCATACTACCCAAAGCAATATACAATTTTAATGCAATCCCTATTAAAGTTCTGCTGTCATACTTTAAAGATCTAAAAAACAAACAAAAAAATCCTTCATTTTAAATGGAATCAGTAAAAACCTCGAATAGCAATGATATTACTCAGAAACAAAAACAAAGCAGAAGGAATCACGCTACCAGACCTCAGACTGTACTGTAAATTGATAGTGATCAAAAGAGCATGGTACTGTCACAAAAACAGAGAGATAGATGTATGAAACAGAATAGAGAATGAAGAGATGAACCCCGCTACTTACTGTTATTTGATCTTTGACAAGCCAATTAAAAGCATTCAGTGGGGGAAAAGATTCCCTGTTTAACCAGTGGTGTTGGGTGAACTGGCTGGAGACCTGTGGAAGACTGAAACTGGACCCACACCTTTCACTATTAGCTAAGATAGACTTTCACTAGATTAAATATTTAAACTTAAGACATGAAACTATAAAAATACTGGAAGAAAGTGCAAGGAAAAAATTTGAAGAAATTGGCCTGGGCAAATATTTTATGAGGAGGTGCTCCCAGGCAATTAAAGCAACACCAAAAATACATGACTGGGATGTCATCATTGTAAAAAGCTTCTGTACAGACAAGAACACAGTAAGTAAAGCAAGCAGACAGCCCTCAGAATGGGAGAAGATAATTGCAGGTTATGTCTCTGACAAAGCTTTAATAACAAGAATCCATAGAGAACTCAAACATATTAGCAAGAAAAGAACAAGTGATCCCATCTCAGGGTGGTAAGGGAGTCGAAGAGAAACTTCCCTGAAGAAGACAGGAACACAGCCTACAGACTTATGAAAAAATGCTCATCATCCTTAATCATCAGAGAAATGCAAATCAAATATACTTTGAGATATCATCTAACTCCAGTAAGATTAGCCCACATCACAAAATCCCAAAACCAGAGATTTCGGTGTGGATGTGGAGAAAGAGGAACACTTCTACACTTCTGGTGGGAATGCAAACTAATACGTTCCTTTTAGAAGGTGTTTGGACAATACTTAGAGATCTAAAAATAGAACTGCCATTTGATCCTGCAATACCTCTAACTGGGTATATATCCAGAAGACCAAAAATCACATTATAACAGAGATATTTGTACTAGAATGTTTATTGCAGTGAAATTTATAATTGCTAAGCCATGGAAGAGTCCCAAGTGCCCATCGACCCTCAAATGGGTTAATAAATTGTGATATATGTACACCATGGAATATTATGCAGCCTTAAAGAAAGATGGAGACTTTACCTCTTACATGTTTACATGGATGGAGCTGGAACCTATTCTTCTTAGCTAAGTATCTCAAGAATGAAAGAAAAAGTATCCAATGTACTCATCCCTACTATGAAACCAAGTGATAGCTTTCATATGAAAGCTATAACCCAATTATAGTCCAAGAATATGGGGAAAGAGGATGGGTAGGGAAGGGGAGGGGCGGATGGGGAAGGGTGGGTGATTGGTGGCACTACACCTATGGTGCATCTTAGAAACGTACATGTGAAATTTAGTAAGTGTAGAATACAAATAACAACCAAGAAAATTCCATGAAGGCTATGTTAATCTGTTCAAAGAAAATATTTCAAATTGTATATAAAACCTGCACATTGTATCCCATGATTGCAGTAATGTACACAGCTATGATCTAATAAAAAATATATAAAAATAGTACCTCAATAAACATTGAGCCCCTTCTCACTCAAAAGAAAAAAAAGAACTTTAAAAAAAGAGTCAGAGAGAGTGCAAGAGAAACTGCAACAACTTGACTGTAAAAATAAATTCATTTCTAGCCTTTTCTATTCAAAAATAAATATAATAAAGAACAGAGCAAATAAAGATGGAAGGACAAAAATAATGGTACGCATGATAATAGGCCAGCTGTGGGTACCCACTCTTGCAATCCCTGCACTTTGTGGTGACAGGGTGGGAGGATCATCTGAGCTCAGGTGCTCCTGAGTTGCCTGAGCAGGATTGAGACTCTGCCTCCACTGAATATAGAAAATATCAGCCATGTATTTTGGTGGGAACATGCAGTTGTAGCCTTTCAGAAGAACACAGCAGGAAGCACACACAAATCCAGGGAATCGAGGCTTTCATAAGGCACAAATGCTGTGCATCACTGCAGCATGGGCCTTAGACCTAGACTCTGTGCAAGAAACATAAAACAGAACCAAACTAACAAAAATTACAATGAAAATAAAGGATATTTTGGTTATCATTTAAGGGAATTATGACAAAAGTAGAAAAATGACCTAGAAAGAAAGGAAGAAAAGAGAAAAAAGAAAAAAATGGACAGTGATAGATACAAAAAAGGGGAAGTAAAAGACAGAGAAATTTGATATTTAAAAAAATTTGCTTCAAGACCAGGTGGCAATTTATGGTTAGGGAAAGAGGAAACAGAGAAAGGAAAAAAAAATTCTTTTTCTAATGATACTAAGTGGTGGTCTTCAGTTAAGAAAAACTATTTCTAAGTGCTTTCTTTTCTGCCTGAGGTGGATGTAGGAAGTTATTAGCTAGTTGCCATGTAGATGTGGACTTGTTTTCTTGCTTTATTTTCTTTTAATCTGGACATGGTAGCTGTCAGAGAGTTGAATCTCCATAGGGGTGGGGAAGCTGAACTTTATGTCAGACTTTTGGGGGGACATGCCTTAGCCATCCATATAGTTCTGAGGCCATGAAGGGGTCTCTGTGGGAGACAGGATATGCCCAACTTGCCTGTCTCCATTGGAATCAGACCTGGGGTGGCCTTCCCAGTCCAGCAGATAGGTCAGAGCTGGTGGTGTGCTGGGACCTTGTGAGGTTGTTTCAAACTGGGTCTCCATGGGTGCCAGGTGGTTCAAGCTTATAGCTCTCTCTACTCCTCCTCTGTGGTTTTCCCAAGATGGCAGGGCCCTCCTTCCTAGCATCTGGATGAACGGGCTAGGTCCTAATTGCTCACTCAGTGCCACTCCTGTTTTGGGTTCAAGCCTCTGGCTTCATTTCAAAGAAGCAGTATGTTCTTTCTCCCACCCTTTGATGAAAGGCTGCCTTCTGTGTACCCAACAGTCCTGTAGGAGCTCAGATCCTACTCATTTATACCACTCACCATGCCTGCAGGGAGAGGCCTACCCAGAGGCCACTCCAAAAGCAGCCTAACAAACAGTATGCCACAAGGGGTATGGAGGAGAATCTGCTGTGAACTTAATTTCTCAAGGATTGCAGGTGAAGGCTCTGTCTACTACCTTGCAGCTGATCAGTGCAGGTTTCCCACCCTTCCCAAGTTCTTTGGCTCCTGGAGTCACACTCTATATCACTGATCCATCAAAATGTAGTTTTTGGATGGGGTGATCCAATTTGGAGCTGGCTGGTGTTCACTCTCCTTGATCTTACCTAGAGAATCTGATGGGGACATGTCTTTAGTCTATCACCTTGGAGCCCTCCCAAATCTGTATGTTTGGTAGGGGTTTCCTGCAAATCTTCCCTTGGGGAGAGTAAGATATCAGTTAGTAAACTGCAGTTTTTGTCTTCCTCTCTTTGTTCACCTGGAAGCAGGAGAGGGGCAGTAGTGTTAAGAGTATTGCAGCCCTTCAAAATGATGTTCAGGTCAGGGAAGAATGCAAGAGCACCTGATAGGAGGCAAGGCAGTTGAAATAATAGTGCTGAGTGAGTGTGATGAGTTTGGAAGAGATTCCACAGAATGGTGATACAAATGGTCTGCAGGAAGCCTAGACAATTTTTTTAATGTTATTGGATAAAATAGTTGCAACTGATGTGCTCCACATACAAAGGGGTGTCTCCTTGTTATTGAGTCTAAATATTGGCTTAAAGAACCAATTGGTTCAGATTGTCAGAGTGTTTTTAATTTAATACTCCTAGAGAGTTTTTATTCATTTTTTTCTAGAAAAAGGAAAAAAGGATGCTGTAGTGGTAATTGCCTAAAGCAGGGTGAGATCCTGTTTTAATTCCTCTGTGGGTTCTTTCTCCCTTTCTTTCCAGCTGTCTTATAAACTTACATTGTATGGTTTTTATTACCATTCTATATTAGCTTTCTATCTTCTAAATATGTCTTCAGTTTTCTTATTTGCAAATGTTTCTCCCCATTCTCTGTTTTTGGTTCAGACTTTTAAAAATCAACTTCTTGTCCTTTATTCATGTCTAGGAATATGAAGGAGATGATTATATTCACATAGCCTGCCATAATTTGGTAGAATTCTCATATTGGATTAAAAGATAAAAATTATAACTTGAGCACTGAATCAGAAATGAGAAAAATGGGACTCCGGGTAGGAATAGTTAGACTTGTACTTTAAGGTAATGTGTGTTTCTATGTACAGTGCAGACTTTTGACATCAAGTACAGGGACAGACAGCACTTGTAGGAGGCAATTTGTGGAAGTCATCTTCTCCCAGTCTCCACACTTCATCCTTGTACAGAGTGATATTCTTGTAAGCCTGGAAATGGTTCAGCCTGTGATCCTGGCGTTCTTGGTTGACCTAGAGAGGAGGATGCAAGATCTTAAAAACTCTGTGGGGAAGTGAGTAAAACTGGGTTTGGAGATTATGGACCTGGATTTTAAACAGGCCCCATTGTGCATGTATGTGGTCTTCTGGGACCCATATCTGACAGCCTTCACATGAATAGGGTTGAGGGTTTGAAGAAGAAGCAAGCCATTTGGCTGGAGTCCCTACCCACCAGCCTCCACTGGAGACAACACTGGGGTCTCATTTCATTATTGGAATGTGGTCTCTGTGAGGCAAGAGGCTGTGTCTACCAAGTGAGTCTCTAGCACCAAGAGAGTCACCCAGTGCTCACTAGGCATCCAGCACATACTTGTGGAAAGAATGAAAAGAATGAGTGAGTGTGTGGAAGGGTCACCCAGAGACCTCAGTATAGGTGAGCACTGATACCAAAGTCTCATACAAACTCTGCTGTGCAATTAACTGCAACAGTCACTGGAGGAAAGAGGCTGAGTAGTGCTTATTGACTGTGGCTTCCTCTGTGCTACTGGTGAGGTAGCAGTTAACTGTGTCTGTGCAGGGTGAGTTCTTGCCAGGTGGATGGAAGCCCTGTGTTAGTCTTATCAAGCCTCTTCTACCCCCAACCAGGTCACCCTGGGACTCCTGCTTCTTTACCACTGAAGGCTACACAACACCTGATGTGTTGCTTTGGTGTATATTGTGCTTTCCTAGTATGCCAGCAGCACCTTCTAGGAGCCTGCTTCCTAGGATTATATTGGTGATCAAACCTGGAGCATTTGCAGAGTCGTTGTTAACTCCATAGTAGTAACTGAGCTGGTGGCACTTGGAGACTATGATTTGCAAAGCCTAGGAGAGTCTGAGCTGATCAAGCCAAGGAACCCAAGCCACAGTTGTTCTTTCTGTGTTGTTGAGCTCCCAGGAGATGCTCTGCAGGGTCAAAGAGGCAGCATACCACACCTACACTCAGCATTTTTCTGAGACAGGTGTTTAAGGAAATAAAGATTGGTGGGTTAATTTAGTTGTGCTTGGGAGAATTTTTCTACATTTTTTAATCATCCCCCTTGGGAGATTTCTGTCTTCACCCAGACCTTCCCGCATTCATATCTCTCCTTTTCTGCTGACAAAGGTTCTTTCCTTGAGCAGACTCCACTCAGGCTCTGAGGTCTTTTTCTACTAGGCATGACTGTTACACTTCCACATTGACCTCTGCATTGTTCAGTTTTAGCAGACATCCTGCTAAGACAGTTTCATCCCAGAACCTGCCACTATCAATGTCTGAACTCTTTCTTTTTGGTTTTTTGTTTTTTTTTTTTTTGAGATCAGTGAAATCAACAATTCAGTGGGGTCTGGGAGGTGGAACACGATGTTAGATGGGATGGAAGTTTAGCTCAGGTCTTCCAGAACAGCAAGTGTGAATGAATGGACTAGATCATTCCTGGCAGGGAATATGGTGGGGTCCCACATCCACTATCATCTCCCAGCTGATGTCTGGCATCCTAGCCTCCCCTCAGCAAAAATCAAGTGGACAGAGATTATTCAGAAGCCACCTCCACCCCTGATCTTTCTTGGAGTCCTTGTCCATCACGTCTCCTGCCCTACTCCTTGTGTATTTATTCCCACTTGCCCATGCTGTACACAGCCTCTCGCCTACAGTATAAAAATTCCATCTGGTACTTTTGTCTTTTACAGTAATTTCTCTGTGTGACTCTTTCTTCTCCTTTTAAACAATCCATTACTGAGTATTCCATTCATTATTCATTTTCATATTTAATTCCAGCTCTTTCTTTCTTTTCTTTTTAAGGTTTTCTTTTCTTTTCTTTTCTTTTTGACAAGCTTGTAAGCCATATTAATTCAGTCAAAGTTTTTTTTTTTTTATTGTTTGGGATCCATTGAGGGTACACAGAACCAGGTTAAATTTATGGCATCTGTTAAATAAAGACCCTCTTATAGGGGGAGGTAGAGCATGATGGCAGATGGAATGGATGTTTAGCTCAACTCTCCCACAACATCAGGTGAGAGTGAGTGGGCTAGATCTTCCCCTGTGTGGAGTGTTGGTGTAGACAGGCAGCTCCGTGTGTACAGTGAAGTGGTGGATTGCTGGACTTGAAGTGTAATCCGGAGCTGCAGAGTCTGCTAGAGAAATTTCTGTGCCACTGTTTAAGCAGTGCCAGTGGCCAGTGGCTGGTGGCCAATGGCAGGAGGAGGCAGCAGCCCACGCTTCACCCATGGAGGACTAAAATTCCCAGTTGTGGGGATACTAGGTGTTTTGTGAAATGTTTGGTGAAGTGTGGACTCCTGAGTGGAGTTTGGCGACCAGAAAGGGGTGCTGTTTAGCGTGGCAGGAGGCTAGGCAGCCGGACGGAGGATTGAGGGGAAGAGATCCAGCCTAGGAAACAGACACATTTTGAAATTTCAGAAATGGTGACTGCCATAGGCACCTTTGGGCCAGATGTGGTGATTTGAGTTTCACCTGCAGGCAGCCATCCTGAGCCCAAAGCTGCTCCAAGATACCCCACACTTCATGGGAACTATTGCAGGGACAGTTTGTGAAATCTGCCTGTGAAGATTTTTTTTTTTTTAGATTGGTGAAATCAACAATTTGGCGAGGTCTGGGAGGTGGAACACGATGGTGGACGGGATGGAAGGTTAGCTCAGGTCCTCCAGAACAGCAGGCGTGAATGAATGGACTAGATCATACCTGGCAGGGAATATTGTTGTAGATGGGCAGTTCGGGGTGTGCAGCCAACTGGTGGATTACTGGACTCAAAAGTGTAATCCTAAACTATGGAGACTGACTGAAAAGTCTTGGTGTGGCTGCTGAAGTGGTGGGAGCCAGAGACAACAAGCCCCTCCCCCATGGAAGATTGCAGTTCCCAGTTTGCAGGGAAACTGGAAGCTGAGTGGAAAGGTTGGTGAAGTGTGGACTCCTGCACCGAGTTTCGAGGTCAGATACGGGTGCCATCTGGAACGGGACAGCCAAGGCTGGGCAGACAGTCAGGAGGCAGACACGTATTGAGGTTTCAGAAGGGCGACTGCCATAGGCATCTTTTCCTACGAGCCAGGTGCGGCAATTTGAGTCTCAACTACAGGCAGCCATCCTGTGCCCAGGGCTGGTCCATGATACCCTGCACTTCACAGGAACTGTTCGAGGGAGAATTTGTGGGGCCCGCCTGTGAAGATTCTTTTTGAGATCAGTGGCATCAGCATCTCGGCGGGGTCTGAGCACCAGGCAGATGGCCAGGCACCCTTCAAAATAAGTGTAAACCGTGAATCAGGTATAAGCCTCGAAACCACTCATGGCACCTGGTGTCCAGACAGAAAGTATATCGCAATATAAATATATTCCTACTAAAGTTGATCCCTACGTCATACATATAGTTGTATATATATATATATATATATATATATATATATATATATATATGTTTGTGTGTATATATATATGAATAATATTTCTGTGGTTGGTGGCCTTTTTTTTTTTACTTTTCCCTTTTCATCCTTTTCTTGTAGGAGTTATTGTTAATTTTTTTCAATGCTATTTTTTTCTCTCTTTTCCCCTTCTTCCCTTCTTGTGGTTGCTGAGAGTGCTTACATTAGACTATCAGAGTTTTTTAAAAAAATTATTTTATGATTATCATCATTTTTGTTGTTGTTGTTTTTGTCTGTTTGTTTATTTGTTTCTGATTGTCTGTGCATCTCTGTGCTTGTGTGTCTGGTAGCTTTTTTTGTCTGTTTATTTGCTCATTTGGTTTCAACGTGTTTTGTGTTTTGCTAAATCCTTGGGTTGGCTACTTTCCCTAACTCCAATTTTCACATTCATTAAGAAAAAGGGGGAATAGGGGATAATGGCTGACTGGAGCCAGCTTTCAACAGAAGCTCCAGTCCAGAGGAAGAGATAATGGCCAGAAAGAACCCACAAGACCAAAGGAGGGGAGCCGAGCTGAGAGAAGAGATAGATAATTACACATCTGCCAAGGCAAACTACAACTTCAAGGAAACAAACTTCAGGTACGGAACTCATCCTAAAGAGGACATGTGTCCATCCCCTCCCCCAAGAGAGTTGCTTGTTTGCTGTGGGATTTCTACTAGTGAGCAATGAACTGAGGGTCTCTTCCCTAACCCTGCTGGAGAGAATTCCTGGAAGCTGGGATTCCTTCTCCAGAGAGCCAGTGCTGTGGGCCCAGGAATTCCCTTCTGTGGCAGGAAGTTTGAACAAACAAATATTTTCCCTGCCACCTTGAACTTCCAGCATACCCTTTCCCCCTAGCCTCATGGTCTAGAAGTCCAGCCCCTGCAGAGACTAGAATGTCTGCACTTCTTGGCTAGGACTGGGCATTGCATACACGGAAGCAGTGAAGCTATGCTGTATCTGTGAATCCAGCAACAGTATAGAAAGACACAGAAGGAAAGGTGACTGACCTGCCTCTGAGAAAGTGTATCTCAGGAGCGGGCAGAGGCTTGGGTCTCTGTGCTATGGGTGGAGACTTGGGAACTGCTGAGATACATGAAGCCAAGTGGAGACATCTCCCACCCAACATCAGCATTAATAGAGTGATTCTACTGGGATCCAATTTTGGGGAGTCACTTCTCCAACTCTGTTGTCTGCCAGAGGGAACTGGACCTCACACTATAGGGATACCAGAGATGCAAAACCGTGGCAAGAAAGGTTCAGTGGCTGAGTGAGAAATTCTTTAGCTGTCTGGATATTCTCAGGCTTAGATTGAGCTCAGGTGGACCATTCTCCACCTGCCATTGACCACCTGAGGTAGGCAGACTTCAGCTTCCCCTGCTGGATGGTGGCAGAGGGTGATAACTGCAAGGAGGAG
Organism: Perodicticus potto; assembly: GCA_963574655.1. Classification (NCBI taxonomy): domain Eukaryota; kingdom Metazoa; phylum Chordata; class Mammalia; order Primates; family Lorisidae; genus Perodicticus; species Perodicticus potto. The sequence goes on from CAUYRH010056745.1 coordinate 12,913, forward strand.
GCATTGATGTTACTTTGACTCTAACAGGCACATAGCCCTGACACATTTGCTTATTGGACAGAACTGGGTCATAGAGACTGGGTTAACAGAGACTGGTAGTGGGGTTACCAGAAATTGGGATTACCAGAGTCTGGTGGTGAAGGGTGAGCAAGGTGGGGGAAGGGGGCATCAACCCCCTTGCTCCAAACCTTCTACTGGATGGGCCTTTCTGACTCCTCGGAGCACCAGATGTGCTCAAGCCATACTTGACTAGACTCCTACTATCTAGTTGCTGAGACCTTTTGAACACTCCAGCTAGAGAGTGGGTGCTGATTGGGACAATTTGTTTGGAACTCTTGAACTGGACAAATCACCTGAGGATCCTCCAAGGTGGTACTCCGGTTTTGTTGTAGTGGGAAGGTTTGATTTTCCTCTTCCAGGTATTACTGGTGGGGGACGGGATGTTGCTTGTATTTCTCCAAAGCTGAGACTGAAACCCAGAGTCATCTATTCACTGGGATTGGACAGAGCTCAGCTGAACACAAGACAGAGCCACCTACCCCCACTATGCCAAGCAGGCCTCTACAATCATAGGCTGTAGAACTGTACAGGTCCTTTGTAAAATTGTAGAGGAAAAGCTGCAGTCACCAGTCCTAGCTCTTTGGTGAAGGGCTGTTCAACTACAATGCCAGAAACCTGTAATCCAATTTTACCTTACCTGCTCACCTAGCTAAACAGTGAAAAACAATCATGGGGCAGAATCAGTGGCAAAACTCTGGCAACATAAATAATAAAAACAGTTCAACTCCTCCAAAGAATGACAAGCCAGCTGAACCAGAGGATCCCATTCACAAACAGATGGCTGAGATGTCAGAAATTTAATTTAGAATTTGGATGGCAAATAAGATCAACAGAATGAAACTAAAGTTGGAATTAGAAATCCTAGGAATAATTCAAAAGATATCTCAAGAATTCAATGAATTCAAAGACAAAATCATCAAAGATTTAGAGACATTGAGAAAAGAAGTTACAGCCTTCCAAGATATGAGAAATATGGTATAATCCCTCAGTAACAGGATGGAGCAGGCAGAAGAAAGGATTTCTGACATCGAAGACAAAGGTTTTGAATGCTCCCAAACGCTCAAAGAGGAAGAGAAGTAGAGAGCAAAAATGGATCATTCTCTTAGAGAGCTCTAGTATAATTCAAAGAAAATGCATATTCACCTTATAGGAATTCCTGAAGGTGACGAGGAATGGCACAGAGGCTCTACTTCACGAGATAATGAAGGAGAACTTCCCAGACATGCCAAGAGATTCTGAAATTCAGACAGCAGGCAGTTTCAGAACCTAAGCATGACTCAATCCAAATAAGACATCTCTGAGGCCCATTTTAATTAACTTTACCAAAGATAATATGAAGTAGAAGATTCTACAAGCAGCCAGACATAAGAAAACCATAACCTACAAGGGGAAGAATATTAGAATGACTATAGATCTCTCTGATGAAACCTTTCGAGCTAGAAAAGGATGGTCATAAGATTAATGGTCAACCTTCAATCTCTTAACACAAGACAATTTTCAACTCAGGATCCTGTATCCAGTTATACTGAGTTTCATTTATGATGAAGAAATTAAATACTTTAATGATATTCACACAATGAAGAAATTTGCAATAACTAAACCAGCTCTCCAGGATATTCTCAGGCCCATCCTCCACAATGACCACCAGAACATTTTACCACCCAAGTAAACTCACTCAGAAAATTTTGATCAAAACCCGACTTCCATAGTGGTGAAAGAATTAAAAATGTCCACTGGATTTCTGAAAAATTCAACACCCAAAATAATATCAGGCTTATCATTACTCTCAATTAATGTGAATGGCTTAAGTTGCCCTCTAAAGAAGCACAGGTTGGCTGACTGGATACAAAAACTCAGGCCGGATGTCTGCTGCATACAAGAATCTCATCTTTCTTTAAAAGATAAATATAGACTCAGAGTAAAGGGATGGTCATTATAATTCAGGCAAATGTCAAACAGAATAAAGCAGGTGTGGCAATTTTATGTGCAGATACAATAGGCTTGAAAACAACAAAAGTAAAGAAAGATAAGGATGGTCATTTCATATTTGTTAAGGGAAACAATCAACATGATGAGATTTCCATTATTAATATTTATAGACCCAAGCAGAATGCTCCTGAATTTATAAAAGAGACTCTAATTGAAATGAGCAACTTGATTTTAATCTAGCACTATAATAGCTGCAGATTTTAACACCCCTTTAACTGTGTTGGATAGATCCTCCAATAGCAAACTAAGCAAGGAAATTTTAGACTTGAAATTAACCATCCAACAATTGGGTTTAACAGACATGTACAGAATATTTTATCCTAACAAAACTGAAAGCACAGTCTTCTCATTAGTGCATGGAAAATCCTCCATAATTGATCACATCTTAGGTCACAAGGCTAAACTCAACAAATTTAAAAGAATAGAAATTGTTCCTTGTATCTTCTGGGACCATCACGGAATAAAAGTTGAACTCAAGAACAACAGGAATCTGCAAACTCACACAAAGACATGGAGTCTAAATAATCTTATGGTAAATGATAGCAGGGATGCTTGCGAAGATGGCGGCAGAGACGGTCCCTTAACCCAACTCTCCCCAGTCAGCAGGTGAGAGGGAGGGAGCATTGAATCTTTCCCCATGTGAATTGTTGGAGTGGATGGGCAGCTGGAGATGCACAGCAACTTGGTGATTTGTTGTGTTTGAAATATAGTTCATAACCACGGAAACTGCTGTAAACTGTTTCCCCCTGCCTGGTGGAGGGGCAGCCGGCCCCTCCCACAGGGAGGACAGCAGGTCGCAACTCACATAACCTAATTGGAAAAAAATCCACCGAAAAGTGGATCCCAGAGTTTGACAACCAGAAAGGGGTGCTGCTAGGATCCACAGAGACCCGGTTGGCCCAAACGTGAGCCAGAAACAAACACATTGAAATGGCCAAAATGGCGAGAGACTTTTCCCCAGATCATTGGGAATAGGTGAACCACCAGTGCTATCCCAGGGGCGGAAACCTGGTGAGGTCAGACTGTGCAGGGGCCGCAGGATTCTGGGGTGTGGAAAAGACACTTCGAGCTGTGGAAGGTGGCAAAGAGGGCCCCGAACACTCCAGCGGGAGAAAAAGCAGCAGGTCAGAGTGGCAACACCAGCCCCGCAGGAGCTCCCTCCCCTCCAGCCACTCACAGCCGTAGTGGCTGCCGCGGCCGCCCGGCTGCTGCAAACCACAAGGACCCTGAGCCCCTTTCCTGCAGTCACAGCGAGCTCCCCTTTTACAGCCGACTACAGTTGCCAGATTGCAAGAGACCGGGAGGGCAGAGAGGAGAGTTCTGGGATGAGTGGGCTTGGGAACCTAAGTTGGAGGTCGGATGGGAATGTCATTTGGAGCTGAGCACCCAAAATAAAGCACCTTTTCCAACACAAACTGGGAGAGAAACTACAAAAATGGCTACTGGCCAGTCAGAATGGTTTCCATAGCAACCATATAATTTGTGAATCACATAGAAGCCTGAGAACCACTCACAGCGCCATCTGGTGTCCACAAAGTATACTGCAGTATGAATTAACTCCACTTTAGTGGACGTCATCTCAGACATAAAGACCTTTATTTCTATATATAAACAAGAACAATATTTTTGAGGTTGGTTTTTTTTTTATTGAATGTTCTTTTCCTGAGGGTGCCATTGATAAATAATTTTATATTTCACTTTCTTTTCTTAGGCTAGTTTTATTATTTTCTATTCTCAATTGTACATTTCTTCTTCCTCTCCTGTTTTAATTTCTTTATACTCTCTCCCCTTCCTCTTCTTCCCTTCTTATAGCTTCAAAGAGTGCTTTCAACACGTTTATTAGAGACTTTCCTTTTACTCTTTTTTAAAGTATTTTACAAGTATCATTTTTATTGTAGAGTTCTTTTTTTGTGGTTGTTGGTCTTAGCTGTTGTTCTTTGATAGGTTGTTTGTTTGTTATGTTTTGTCTGTATGTTGATGTCTCTGACTGTGGGTCCATCTGTGGGCTTGTGTGGTCAGTAGACCTTTTATGAGTCTATTAGCCCACTTGCTCTCAATGGGATTGGTGCTGTGAATGTTTTCCTTACCACCTTGATCCTTCAGTCCACCCCCTACTCCGGTTTGGAAGTCTAGAACTCCAACTCTTCTAGAATCCTGATTGTTTGCATTTGGTCTGGAACTTTCGAACAGTAAAGGCTACAGTCACCACTCCAGTTCCTAGGTGGAGGGCTGGTCAACCACAACTGGAGAAGTTTCCAGTCCAATTTCACTGACCTGCTCATACAGCTAAAAACTGAAAAACAAACATGGGG
>CAUYRH010056746.1:0-11238 GCA_963574655.1 Perodicticus potto
TTTTTTTTTTTTTTTTTGAGACAGAGCCTCAAGCTGTCGCCCTGGGTAGAGTGCTATGGCATTACAGCTCACAGCAACCTCTCTAATTCCTGGACTCAAGCGAGTCTCCTGCCTCTGCCTCCCAAGTAGCTGGGACTACAGGCACCTGCCACAATGCCTGGCCATTTTTTTTTTTTTTTTTTTTTTTGGTTGCAGCCGTCATTGGTGTTTGGCAGGCCCGGGCTGGATTCGAACCCGCCAGCTCAGGTGTACGTGGCTGGCGCCTTAGCCCGTTGAGCCACAGGCGCCGAGCCAAAGGATAAGAAACTTAACATGATTACTTTTTCATCTTTGTTGCCCTTCCTCCTTTCCCTGCCTCATCTCCAGCAAAGAACCAGAGCCTTATTTTTCCCAAGCAACTAACAGTAAGAATGTAGAAGGTGCTATGTCATTGTTTTATTTATCTGACTATCAGGCATTATTAGTCATATTAGTCTTGTGTATTGTGCGTACAAGTGGATGCTAATTCATCCACAGAAAAATGAAGAAGGGTGGCGACAATGGCTCAGGGGATAGGGTGCCAGCCCCATATACCCAGGGTGGCTGGTTCAAACCCGGCCCCTGCCAAACTGCAACAAAAAATAGCCAGGCATTGTGGTGGACGCCTGTATTCCCAACTACTCGGGAGGCTGAGGCAAGAGAATCACCTAAGCCCAGGAGTTGGAGGTTGCTGTGAGCTGTGACACCATGGCACTCTACCAAGGGCAACAAAGTAAGACTTTGTCTCTACACACAAAAAAAAAAGAAAAATGAAGAAGATAGTTAATGCTTTCAAAGAAGTCATAATTACTCAAGATGAGAAATAAACTCATGGTTACAAATAGCTTCTCTAAGCCTTTGCTTTTTGTTGTTGTTGTTGTTGCAATTTTGGCCGGGGCCGGGTTTGAACCCACCACCCCAGGTATATGGTGCCGGCACCCTACTCCTAGAGCCACAGGCACCGCCCTAAGCCTTTGCTTTAAAAAAAAAAAAAAAAAAATTCTTCAAATTAGGACAATATACTTTCCTGACAGGGTTATATCATAATAGAACTTTTTCTGTATTAGGAACTTAGCACAACTTAGTATAGTTCCTTGCCTGTTCACTAAATGGTGGTTAAGCTGATGAATGGATATAGAGTAAATAGAAACCTTAAGAAGACAGGGAACATGGCATCTCGATCTGGGCATAAGAGAAGTAATACCGGAGGAAACTATGTACAAAGGCATAAAGCAGTGAAATATAAGGTACATTAGAGGACCCTATGTAATGGGTCTGTCTGGAACAGAGGGATGAAAGAGGGAAACAGTGAGGGATGAAGCTTCTAAGATAGGCAGGAATTTAGACATAATCCTATAAGGAATGGGGGGTACTAATTTATATTAAGTAGGGCAGTCTTAAAATTAGTTAATGCTAAGGAAACTTTCTGATATATTACTGTCTCTTTTAGGTCTCACTTGCCCTAGAACCTCTGTCAGAAACTTATGACAGCTACAATCCTCTTCCTACCATTGACATGACAGAAAATGTGCTTTTATCTGAGCAAGGATTGAGAGAGAATACGGAACCCAGCGATACCCAGTTTCTGGTTCCATCAAGAACTCACAGAATGCCTACCATGCAAACTGATGGAGAAGAATTAACACCCAGCAGTAGTAGATCAACCACTCTAAGGTAATTACCACATCTGTACAAGTCCATCTGTCATCTAACTCCCACTGTACTCATGATTTCTGTCTTCCATTTGAGGTTGAATAAAAGACAAGTGAGAGATGCAGTTGCTCATTCAGCAGGTAACTATGAAGCATCTCCTGTGGTTATGGATTGATATCAGGTGTTGGCATAGAAATTAATGAGACACAATTCTTTTTTTTTTCGAGGACAACTCACAGTCTAGTCAGAGACCAGTGTACATATGTAAGTATGACTAAATGACATGCAGATGCCTTGATGGATGTTCATGAGAGGAAAGAGAGAAAGGGAATTATTTTGTGAAACACAATGGAATAAGAGAAACAGATTTTTGTTCTAAGCATTTCTTTTTCTCTCTGTTACACCAGCTAGAGTGCAGTGGCCTCATCATCATAGATCACTGCAACCTCAAACTCCTGGACTTAAGTGATCCTCTTGCCTCAGCCTCCCAAGTGGCTAGGACTACAAGCATGCACCATTATGCAGGCTAATTTTTTCTGTTTTTAGTAGAGACAGAGTCTTCACTGTTGCTGAGGCTGGTCTCAAACTCTTGATCTCCCACTTCCACCTCCCAGAGTGCAAGGATTACAGGCATGAGCTATTACGCCTGGTCCATTTTAAGCAGTTCTTTATGAAGCAGTTGCTTTGTGTCAGGCTCTGTGCTGAGCTCTTTCTTTTATTGTCTCACTTAAGCTACAAACCCACAACAGTGGGTAGAGTATCTATTATTTCTAACATTTGGGAGATGAAAACAGATTTGCAAAGTTGTACTGCAAATAAGTCAACTCTTTCAAAGTCCACACTACATTGCTGTAAACCACTGATCCACTTTCTGTCTCTGACAAAGTAGAATGTCCATATAACCATAATGGATTATATGCTGCTGACATTCTCTTTTTTTTTAAACAGGGGAAAGGACTGCTTGTACTTTCCAGAGAATTGTGATATGATAAAGGACTCTTTCTTTGGACTACAGCACCATCTTAAATCAGGACAGAATTTAGAGTCTATAACTCTAAAAGGCAAAGCTCCACAGAAGCAAGTGTCCCTTCTCAACAGTTCTGAACTACAGCCTCAAATTAGAACAGTTGCCAAGAGTCATAGTGACTCATGTATTCTTTCTTCAAACCACAATCCTACCACAGACCTTCTTTCAGGTGCGTATATAATTTGTGAACTGAGTGAAACCAAGCTGTATTTATTGGGATTGATCTGCTTGTTAGCCAGCCTACAAAGAGAACCAAGACTTATGTTTGAACTAAGTAGCCAAATAAAAGCGAGCAGTCTTGCCAGAGTCCAGAATCTCTCATCATGTAAAGACAGCCCTATTAAACTACCAAGTACTTCTAAGTAATTAAGTGCCTATAATTGTAGGTTTGGGAACCATTTAAAAGGAACTTGGATGTTTTAACTGGGGCTTGCTTAAAGAAAAAAAAAGATAGGGCGGCACCTGTGGCTCAAAGAAGTAGGGCTCCGACCCCATGTACTGGAGGTGGCAGGTTTAAATCTGGTCCCCGGGCTCGGCGCCTGTGGCTCAACGGGCTAAGGCGCCAGCCACGTACACCTGAGCTGGCGGGTTCGAATCCAGCCCGGGCCCGCCAAAACAACAATGACGGCTGCAACCAAAAAAAAAAAAAAAAATGGCCGGGCGTTGTGGCGGGCGCCTGTAGTCCCAGCTACTTGGGAGGCGGAGGTGGAAGACTCGCTTGAGCCCAGGAATTGGAGGTTGCTGTGAGCTGTGATGCCACTGCACTCTATCCAGGGTGACAGCTTGAGGCTCTGTCTCAAAAAAAAGTAAATAAATAAATAAATCTGGCCCCCGGCCAAAAACTGCAAAGAAAAAAAAAAAAGATAAAAGGAACCTGGATATGAAGGGAAATCCTTTATCATAGAAAAATACTAGTTGTTATATTTTTTCCTTGAATAATTCAAGGCAAGTGAGGTTTTTTCTCATCAGCATTTATTTATACCATTGTACACAAGCCAATGTCAAATCTATTTTACATTCTGAACAACTTTGAACTCTTAGTCTCAGTAGGAACATTGAGAACATTGAGTGTACAACTACTACTGATCTTAATCTTGGGAACTAAATATGACTGTGCTTAAACAGGAGAAAGGAGACAGTTCACCACATGTGAGTAAGTGCTTAGACCAAAATAAGAAAGCAAATAGGAACAGAATTAGATTACCTCATTTTAGGGAGTGGTATAAAAGCAGCTGACTTGCATTATACTTTGACATCAAGAGCACGACAGGAATTTGTCTTCATCCCCACAAGTAAAATTTCCAAGGTAGAATATCTGTAGCATTAATAGAAAAGTATTTCATTATTTTAATTTTTCTTAAGCCATGTATTTTTCTGTGATAGAAAAGGCTTTTACATAACTATCTGGGGTGGTACCTGTGGCTCAAAGGAGTAGGGCACCAGCCCCATCTGCCAGAGTCGGTGGGTTCAAACCCAGCCCAGCCAAAAACTGGAAAAAAAAAAAAAAAACTATCTGGATACATAATTTACTTTAGTAAGGACTTTTTTCTTTTTTTTGAGACAGTTTCACTTTGTTATCCTTAGGAGAGTGCTGTGGTGTCACAGCTCATAGCAACCTCAACTCTTGAACTCAAGCAGTTCTCTTGCATCAGCCCTAGTAGCTGGGACTACAGGTATCTGCCACAACGCCCAGCCATTTTTTTTTCTTGTTTCTTTAGTGGGCCTGGACCAGGTTCAAACCCACCAGCCCAGGAGCATTTGGCCAGTGCCCTAACCACTAAGCTGTGGGCACCCAGCCTGTAAGGACATTTTTTAAATGAAGAAAAGCATTCCGTTTATATTTTCCAACTGAAATGTCTTGTGATTCTTTATTTTAAAAAATACAATCCCAGGATTATAATTTGTTAATTTTAGTCTTTGATGTAAAAACTATATTAATAAGAAAAACAGTTGTCTTACTATGCTCATCACTTGTCTGCTCACAGCTGGAATACTTTTTGTATACCTGAGCACCAGATTTTGCGAAAGATACTTATTCATCAAGCAGTTATTTATTTCACACTTTCCAAATGTCTGGCATTCTTTAGGTGTCAGGGCTATAGAAGTTTAAAAATGAAATAGAAGCTCAGCATGACAGCTATTACCTATAATCTCAGCACTCTTGGGAGGCTGGGACAGGAGGGTCACTTGAGGCTAGGAGTTTGAGACCTGCTTGGGCAACATAGCAAGACTTTGTTTCTAAAAAAATTAAAAGTTAAGCTTGGTGTGGGGCATCTGCCTATAGACCTAGCTACTGAGGAGGCTGAGGCAAGAGGATTGCCTGAGCCAAGGAGTTGGAGGCTGCAGTGAGCTATGCACTCCAGCCTGGGGGCCCAAGCAACAGAGTGATACCCTGATCCTAGAAAACAAATGAAAAAGCTGCAAACTCCTGCCTATGAATTGTATGTTAGATAGAAAGACAAGTGATGAACTAGATAAATAAGTGTATGGTATTAGATATGGAGAAATGAAAGCCTTATTACAAAGGTAAGTAACATTAAAGATCTAAAAGAGATAAGTTCCTTCTACGGAAAGTAGCTAGGCTGGTATAAAAGCACTACCAAGAGGCTTGGTGCCTGGAGCACAGTGGTTACGACATCAGCCACATATATCGAGGCTGGCAGGTTCGAACCCAGCCCAGGTCAGCTAAACAACAGTGACAGCTGCAACAAAAAATAGCCAGGCATTGTGGCGGGCACCTGTAGTCCCAGCTACTTGGGAGGCTGAGGCAAGAGAATTGCTTAAGCCCAATAGTTTGAGGTTGCTGTGAGCTGTGACGTCACAGCACTCTACCGAGGGTGACAGAGTAAGACTCTGTCTCAAAAAAAAAAAAGACCACAAGAGATAGTTAGCCTGGAGAAAATAGCTGCCATTTATTGAGCACTAGATACGTGCTAGCTACTATGCCAAGTGCTTTGTAAATACAATCTTACAAAAATCACCTGAGGTAGAGATTGTTATCCCTGTTTTCAAATGGAGACGTAAGCTCAGAATAGGGGAGTTCTAGCCCTGTCAAAATGAGGCAGATGCTCCTGGGCTCCAGTTCATTATTGTCTTAGACTCTAAGGCAAAGTCCTATTTTTTATTCTTACTGTGGGTTCATTGTTTACCTAGGCCTGTTTTGTGTTTCTTTTCTTTTTTTATTAACATAGGGTCTTACTTTGTTACCTGAACTAGAGTGCAGTGGCATGATTGTAGTTCACTACAACCTCAAACTCCTAGGCTCAAGCAGCCCTCCTATCTCAGCCTCCTGGGTAGCTGGGACTATAGATGTCTGTCACCACACTTGGCTAATTTTTAAATTTTTTTATAGAGACAGGAGTATTGCTGTGTTTCCCAGTCTGGTCTTGGACTCTGGTCTTGGCCTCAGGTGATCCCACTGTTTTGGCCTCCTGAAGTGCTAGGATTATAGGGATAAGCATTCATGCTCAGCTAGTGTTTTCTTTTTAAACCAAGACTATGCTGGCCAACAGGTCAAGCCAGACAAAATATGCCATGCACAACGTGTGGGCTGTTGATGTGCAGCCTCCTTAGTAAGAGTTACTAACATCAGTGGACTTAAAAATCAAAAAAGACAGATTGTGGTTTAGTCTGAGTTAATAGTCTGACTATGCAAAAATGGGAAAAGACTGCTTTAAGAAATAGTCAACTCTATATCACTGCAATGCTGGGCTGGATAACCTTCTGATGGGACTCCTCAGATGGGATTAAATCATCAAGAAATAGCTAAATAGGCTCCATGCTGGTGGCTCAGCGTCTAGGGCTTCGGCCACATACACCAGGGCTGGTGGGTTCGAACCTGGCCTGGGCCTGCCAGACAACAATGACAACTACAACAACTACAAAATAGCTGGGTATTGTAGCAGGCGCCTGTAATCCCAACTATTTGGGAGGCTGAGGCAAGAGAATCACTTAAAAGTTGAAGGTTTCTGTGAACGGTGATGCCATAGCACTTTACCAAGAGCAACATAATGAGACTGTCTCAAAAAAAAAAGAAACAGTTAAATAAGATCTTTAATGCTCCCTTCCAACCACAAGATTAAGTGGGTCAGTTTGGTAGGTCTGGAGTTGAGGTCATGGGAAAAACACAACAAATACATAAACATAATGATCTTCTTGGTTTATAATGTACTGCCCTCATACCAGAAGAGGGGATCAAAGCTGAATCAGTCAACCAGCTAGTATTTATGAAATACTATTTTGTAAGAGTTGAGCTTTAGAATAGAGAGCTGAGGGCGGCGCCTGTGGCTCAAAGGAGTAGGGTGCTGGCCCCATATGCTGGAGGTGGCAGGTTCAAACCCAGCCCCAGCCAAAAACTGCAAAAAAAAAAGAATAGAGAGCTGAGAGTTGAAACTAAAATCAGAAGCCATATACCTCCCTGTGTTTAGCAGGGGCTATTCCCATGTTTTGTAGGAAATAAGAGAAACATTTGTCCTGAACCCATGTAAGTACCATTTCAGTGTGTTCAGGAATTGAGTTGAGGTACAGGAAGATGTCATGAAAGCTCTTAGAGTGTAAGGTACCAGCTTCTGGAACAGTCAAGATAAGATATTCTTATTGCTGTGCTTTATACTTTACAGAAGCTTTTCCAAACATTGACTGTTCCAGCTATGAAGCCCCTTGGAGTGCAATGAAGGCCTGTGTTCAGATTTCTCCTACTTGTTTTCCATAGTGTTTATTTCCTTTGTAAAATGTAGGGTGGTCTTCTAACCCTACATGAACAGTAAAACCTATTTTTAGAAAGTATCTTATGTGTACATCTCCACTGAGATGTAAATGATTGACTAAATCATTCTTAAAATATTATTCTGATTGACTAAATCATTCATAAAATATTACCATTCTGAGAGGAGCATTTATTTAACAGGGATGAAAATTAAGCTCAATTCAATTCAACAAGTATCTTCCAAGGGTCTATCTTTTGTGTCTTTGTTTGGGGGATATAGTGGTAAATTAAGTTACAGTCCCTGTCCTTTGGGAATTCAGATCAGTAAAGGAGATAGATTCAAAAGCAGATAAGTTACAGTTTAGTGTGACATATGCAGCAGAAGTAGCCATTGAAATGTTTTATCAAATACCTGATATATGCCAGACACTGTACCAGAAGCCAACAGATAGAAAGATTAAAAGGAGCCAATCCCAGGACTTAAAGTTGATTGGAAGAGATAGACAGTTTCAGAGTGCAGTATAAATTCTTTGATAGAGTTAAATACTAGGGTTTGAGAGCACAGAGGAAGTATTTTGTTTAAGGAATTGAAAATAGTTGGGTATGGTTAAATGATAAGAGACCAAGGCTTTTACCTCTCTGGGAATATTTTGATTATCAGCAGAAAAACTATTTTCTACATAGCCCTAAAATCAAATGTAGTCTATTATTGACACTGCTTGTTATTAACCTCTTTATTTATGAGTGTTTATTGAATGCAGTCACCTTATTAAAGAACTTTAAAGAATGTCAGATTAAGCCAACTGGAAAACTTAAATCTTAGACAAATTTCTAATGCTAACAGACTTAGGTTTCTTCATCCTTTCTCAATGAATAAATAAGATAGCCATTTCACTGCTGAATCTCAAGGAGATTATTTTTCCTTTTAATTAAAAATAAATGCTTCTAAGTAAATACTATTTTTTTTATTAAGAAAAAAATAAATACAGTTGGGTTGGCACCTATAGCTCTGTGGGTAGGGTGCTGGGCACATACACCAGTGCTGGCAGATTCAAACCTGGCCCAGGCCTGCTAAACAATGACAACTACAAGAAAAAAATAGCCAGGTGTCATGGCAGGCGCCTGTAGTCCCAGCTACTTGGAAGGCTGAGACAAGAGAATCACTTAAGCTCAAGAGTTTGAGATTGTGTGAGCTGTGACAACATGGTACTCTACCGAGGGTGACGTAGTGAGACTCTGTCTCAAAAATACCATGAATTCAGAATAGAATTCTATGTAGCCATTATATACTTAGACAAATGTTAATATATTTTAAGTGAAAAAGTAGTTACAGAATGATATATACAATATGCCATTTGTACAAAAGAAATTTATGTAGATGTGTATGCATAGACAAAAAACCTGTAAGACATATTGAAATTATCCTAGTCAGTATTCTTTGTATACATTGTTAACAGATCATCTTCCATGAGATAATGGATATATTCACTTTCTGTTGCTACATACCAAATTACCACACACTTAGCAGTTTAAAATAATACCCATTTATTAGGTCAAGGTTCCACGGGTCAGAAGTCCAGCATGGAATGATTGGATTTTCTGCTCAGGGTATCAGAAGGCTAAAGTTTAAGTGTCAGCTAGGCCAAGTTCTCATCTGGAATCTCTGGGAAAAAATTCACTTCCAAGCTTATTCTTGTTGCTGACTGTAGTTGTAGGACTTAAGTTCTGTTTCCTCACTAGCTATCAGCAAGGGTCCACTCTCAGCTCTCAGAGGCTCCCTTCATCTTCAAGAAAGCAATGGGTACATCAAATTCTTTGCATGCTTCAAACCTCTGACTTTATATCCTTGAGCCAGCTAGAGAAAAGTTTGCTTTAAAAGGTTAACATGGCGGCCGGGAACAAAGGAACGTGTGTGATCCTAGCCGAGGATGAGATGGATGGATCACCCACGTGTGTCATCTGGGAGGCCGAGGTAGGTGGATCGCCTGACCTCACAGTTTCCAAACCAGCCTGAGTGAGAACAAGACCCTGTTGTGGCAAGCGCCTGTAGTCCCCAGCTATTTGGAGACTAAGGCAAGAGAATCACTTGACTTTAAGGCTTTGAGGTTGCTGTGAACTGTGACACCACGGCACTCTACCCAGGGGGACAAAATGAGACTCTGTCTCAACAAAAAAAAAGTAAATAAATAAAAGATTAACATGTAGCCAGGTATTATGGCGCATTACTGTAGTCTCAGCCACTTGGGAGGCTAAGGTAGGCATTGTTTGAGTCCAGGAGTTAGAGGTAGCTGTTAGCTAGGCAGAGACCATAGCTCTGTAGCCTGGGCAACAGAGCAAGACTCTATCTCAAAAGAAAAAGAAAAAGAAAAGCAGTGAGTTGGTCAGTGTGATTCAGTCCTGCCTACCAAGATAACCTCCCTGTCTTAAGATTAACTGATTTGGAACCCTAATTACATCTACAATATCCCTTCACAATTTTTTTTGTTTGTTTGGTTGGTCTTTTTTTTTGAGACAGAGTCTCACTGTGTCGCCCTGGGTAGAGTGCCGTGGCGTCACATCTAATAGCAACCTCAAACTCTTGGGCTTAAGTGATTCTCTTGCCTCAGCCTACCAAGTAGGTGGGACTATGGGTGCCAGCCACAAAGCCCGGCTATTTTCTGGTTGTAGTTGTCATTGTTGATTGGTGGGCTGGATTCGAACCCGCCAGCTCGGATATATGTGGCTGGTGCCCTAGCCACTTGAGCTACAGGCGCCGAATCCTAGACTAATAGTTGAATCACTAGAAGAAGGTATGTGTATACAAAGGCCTAGAGATCTTGGGGGAACTATTTGAGAATTCTGCCTGCCACAGTGGGCAGTCTTTTGGGGGGGGAGGGGCATTAAACAACAGTATTCTCCTCCCTCCCCTCCCAGCCATGGTTTGTTTGGAACAGAAATTCTGGAGCAGCAAGGCAGGATTGTTCTGGCTCAGGACTCCCCTGAGTTTACAGACAGATGTCAGCTGTGGCTGCAGTCATCGGAAGGCTTGATTGAGGTTGGACAGCCCACTTTCAAGGTGGTTCACTCACAGGGCTGCTAAGTTAATGCTGCCCATTGGAGAGGCCTCAGTTCACCCCTGTAGCACATCAGGAATGTCTCACATCTTTAGGTGATCTTTATTTTCTTTTAGTTTTAGTTGTATTATCATGTCACAAATCAAACTTATGGTAATTAAGATTTGGGGGGTTTATTTTGAAGTTTTTAAGATCTTTTTTGACCTCTTTGTTGTAACAAATATTAGCTGTTATGGATCTTCTTGGCTTTTGTTGTTTTGCCTGATCACCATATTTTTTTTTTTATTTTTATAAGTTACAAAACTCTAGAACAAGAGGTAGGTACTTTGTAGTATCACTTATTGTCTAAGCAACTATAGGACCTAAAGAAAATAATATTCCCATATTCCTTGGGACAGTGCCATTGATCCTCAGCTCTTTTTATTTTTAAGGAGATAGGATCTTGCAGTGTCGCCAGGTGCAGTCACAGTACACTACAGCTTTGGACTCTTGGACTCAACAGATTGTTCCGACTCAGCCTCCCCAATAGCTGGGACTACAGGCAAACACCACTATGCCCGGCTAGTCATCTAGTTTTAAAAGGAAGTCTTAGAACTAAAGAGGGATCATATACAGTATAGTGGTTAAAAGCATAGGATTTGAATTACTAAATGCAGAATATAAATGTCTTTATATAGTGATTAAAAGGCCATGAAGGCTATGTTAAATAGTTCAATGAAAATATTTCAGATTGTATATGAAGTCAGCACATTGTGCCCCATGATTGCACCAATGTACACAAT
>CAUYRH010056750.1:0-46156 GCA_963574655.1 Perodicticus potto
GTTGATGTGCGCTCTTCGACCTTTTCTTTTGGCTCAGATCCAAACCATCGGCTTTCTTGCTGAGTTTCTGTCCTTTAACGCTCCTTTTGGATGGGAACCTCTGCGGAAAGCTGGCTACAGATCGCCATCTTGGCTCCTCCCTCTCTAGCCTTTTAAAATTTATTGTCTCTGAAATTATATGCTACATGTAAAGCATTCAAAATATCTTACAGGAAGTGATATGGTGCTAGTTTAAACTATGTGGCAACTCTGTCTTCTCCCTTTCCTTCTTCCTTTTCTTCCTAACTGAATATATGAGTCACATACTACACTGGGTAATAAGGATGCAAAGGGAACACCTTGTCAGTAACCTCTGGAAGCATCTCAAAAAGGAGACCAGGCATGAAAGTGTTAGAGGTGCCACAATTTCAACTCTGTGGACAAGAGACACAATAAAGTTTGACAATTCTTTCTGGAAGGTCAAAAGGGAGGCTTTCTGGAAAAAACAATCATCTAGCTGAATCTTCAAAGATGAGAAGGAATGTGTTTTCCTGAAAATGAGGAGGAAAGGGGTTCATCTAGCTGCTGTGACCAGAGTAAATGGAGGCACAGAGGTAGGAAAGAGAAGAGTGTAATCGGAGAGGATGTTCGTGAAGCTTTGGTAAGTGGCAAGGCTGGAAGTACCTGGTCTTGGGGGTCCCTGTAAGCCAGGCTGAGGGACTTAGATTTCACTCAGAAACAATGAGTTGTTACTGACAAGTTTTAAGGAGAGAAATCACATACATTATTCTTTTAGAAGACAGCTTTTGCAGCTCTATAGAAGGTAGATGTTGGGATTATAAACCAAGAAACCAGTCTGTAGGGCTTTTCCAACTTTGATGTATGCATGAGTCAGCCAGGGACTTGAAATGCAGCCAGCATCATTATGCCTTGGTTTGCATTTCTAACAGGCTCCTGAGGGTCCCAAACAATCTGGCCTGAGAGCCACACTTTAAGTAGAAAGTAGTTCCGGAGCAATTGACTTAGTGTAGCAAGATTATAGACCCAGAAGATTTAAAAGTTGATATGGAAATGAGGTTAAGAGAAGGAGTCTGGGAATTGCTCCAATTTCTGTCTTGGATAACTGAGAGAACAGTGTCGCTGTCACCAAGAAAAGAAATAGAGGAGGACAGACTGTTTTGGAGAGAAAGAGAAGTTTCATTTTAAACATATTAAATTTGAAGTATCTCTGGGGCATCCAAACAGGGTCAGTCAGTAGGCAATTGGTTGAAGGGTAGGGATAGAGGAAAGTGATGTGTTAAAGAAAACTAATAGTTAATAAGGATTCTTAAAGTTAATAAGAATTTAAGCATTCCACATTGTATGTCAAATCATCACATTTTACCCCATAAATGTATACAGTTGTGATGTAACAAAAATTAAGTTTTAAAAAATAAAAAAAGAATTTTGGAGTCAGATCCCAGCCTGAGTTCCCAATGCAATGTGAAATATGAACAAATTGTTTCCCCATTCTTATCCTTCCCACCCTTATGTGTAAATTTAAAAAAGTTAACAATAACACCCTTGGATATCTGTTAAGATAATGTGTCTGAAGACCTGACTAGTGCCTAGAATATGGCAGGTGATGAGCAAATGGTAGCACGGATATAGCTGTGTTGTTCAGTGTAGAAAACCTGGAAGTTGTTCCTATTGAAGAAGTAGGTAAAGCTATTCAGGTCAGTCAGATTTCTCAGGAAGAGTTTATGAAGTAAAAAGAAAAGAACTAAAAAGCTTAACTTTAAGCATAGAATAGAAGGGTACTGGCAGGACAGCTGGAAAAGGAACGGTCAAGATCTCAAAAGAAAATCATGAAAGAATGGTGCCATGAAAGTCAGAACGGGGAGACTTTCAAGAAAAGATGGAGAAATGAAAGGAACAGAAAGGCTACTCAGTGGATTCAGCATTTTAGATACGAAAAGATTTTCAAGATAGGTGTGGAAACAAAACTTACAGAAAATTATTGAACACGTGGGGGAAGAAATGTATGAAAAGCCTCTTAGTTTATTGGTTAAAAGAGAGAATGTAACATTTAGAACAGGACATGGTGCTATTTATTTTTTAGATGTGACTAAAAAAAAAGTTCAGCTAGTGGAGGACCAACTAAAACAGGAAACCATAAACCTAAGGTAGAATCAAACAGAAAATAAATGGCTGAGTTGATCCCAGGTTGCAGCCTTGTAAGGCAGAGGTGGTGGAGAAATAAATTGCTTCTCCCTGACTCATGTCTTCCAATCCATTCTATGCTGGTGCCAGATCATTTATCCTGAAATGTGTAATATTTCCTCCTGAAAAACTTTTCATGGCTACCCTTTGCCTACATATGGAAATCCAGCCAGACTCAGTGATTCATGCCTCTAATCCTAGCACTTTGGGAGGCCAAGGCGGGAGGATCACTTGAAGCCAGAGTTGGAGACCAGCCTGAGCAAGACTATGACCATTGTGTCAAGCACCTGCGGCCACAGCTGAAGCAGGATGAATGCCCAAGCCCAGGAGTTTGAGGTTGCAGTCAACTACAATAACACCACTATACTCTAGCCTGTGCAACCCTGTCTCCAAAAAAAAGGAAATCTAATTTTGTGGTCTACCATTCAAGTTTTCCATCATCTGGCTGTAACTCTATCTCTTACCACTTCCCTTCATGCAGCCTGTACTCCAGTCATGATCACATTTTAATCTCCAAGCACTCCTTGCACGTACTCCACACATATTGCTTCTTTAAGGTCCAGCAAGAATGCCACCTCCATATGGCATCTTCTACAAAAGCCCAAATTTAGAATTTCTTTCTTCTCAGATTCCCTGTTAGTATTACCCATGAGATTTATTCTAACCTACTTATAAGATAGTAATTTTGCCATTCCTTTTGCTGTCTATAAGACAGAGCTAATACTTCATTCATTTTTTTACAATCTGATTTAGTGATGGTTGTTAATTGCTCAGACAACAAACAAAAGTGTAATATAAGACTTGCTATTGTATTGAAATGACATGTTATATTTCCTACAAAACATTTTAAATGCTATAAATTAAAGACTATTACATGATAAAAGCACTAAAGATTTTTTTTTAGTAAAGGAATTAAAAAAAACTTGGGGAATTGATGCTTGAGCCATGAATCAATAATTAATCTCAGAGAAAGAAGTTCAGAGTATATTGCCAAGATCATAAAGTTATATGTTCTATACTCAATTTTACAATAAAAAGTCATGTCATATGAAAATAAATTTATGTCAGAATCTATGTCAGCTCTTTAGGAAATGAATAAAAGTAACTCAATTTTGTACATTTTTTTTAAACAATCATATCCAACATATTAAATAGCTTCAACGTGTATTTATTGAGTGCCTACTTTTTGCCATACCCAATAATCTAAGTATCCTGATACTTATTTAGTATTCAGAACAATCCTGCAAGATGACTGCATTGGGCAGCACTCAGTGAGTAGGGCACCGGCCCCATATACCAAGGGTGGCGGGTTCAAACCTGGCCCTGGCCAAACTGCAACAACAACAAAAAAATAGCCAGGCATTGTAGTGGGCGCCTGTAGTCCCAGCTACTCAGGAGGCTGAGGCAAGAGAATCGCCTAAGCCCAGGAGGTGGAGGTTGCTGTGAGCTGTAATGCCACTGCACTTTACCAAGGGCAATAAAGTGAGACTCTGTCTCTAAAAAATATTTTAAAAATAAATAAATAAAATTTTAAAAAAGATAACTGCATTAGTATCCCCCATTCCACAGATTAAACAATCTGCTCAGGGAGATGTTTAACTTGCCAGGTATGAAAATGGCTAGGGTCTACAAGAGCCAAGCTCTGTGACACTGACAGACTGTGCTCATAAAGAAAGATTCACTAGGACTCATTTTATTTACTATGTTAAAAAATGCATGAGAAGTGTTGGAAAGATTAGCATAAAGACTGGAATGTTTAAGAAGCTTAATCTTCAACTATCGACAAAATTCAGTTAGCCAAACCTTCCCTATGCATTCAATTTAATCAACCTTTTAGAGGGCAATTTAGCCTAAGGCAACAAAGTAAGCTATTAGAGGGCTGAGAACTGTTTTAACAGATAAGAATAGTTTACCATGATCATTAGTCTTGTTTATATATAATTTGTGCTTCTAAAGTTCTTGAGGTCATTTTAAAGAGGTTTTTGAAGTAAGGATTCTAAGCAAACTCTGCCCCTCTAATTTTTATAATATACGTTGTTTTCTTAGTCAGTTCAAAAAGCTGTCTCTAAACAATAGACCCTAAAGCCTGCCCACATCCAAATAATCACAATTTTTCAACTGGCGAGCTATTTCTGTAATTTTATACTATTGAGTAGTCTACATAATGTTTTTAAATATGGCATATGTTTTACTCAATTCCACTTCAAACAGATGTCTCTATCCTGAAGATACTAATTCTTTCAAAGCAACCTGATGATCTCTGAATAATTTGCATAATATTTTACACTGGATACAGATTTTAATATGTTATTACCTCTATATTGTGTTGAACATGAATTTTATTAAATCAGGAAGCACATAACCATTTCTCCTTTTGGAAACCACCGTTGAGGAGTAAATCCTACATGCAAAGATCTATTACAAAAACTTGGTTCTTCAAATGTGGCATTAGCTATGAATTGACTAAAATTCTGATGGCTATGGCAGTGCATAACTGCTTGGATTCATAGAAACAACTCTGAAACTTTTGTCTTTGACTGTGGCAGTCTCACGAGAAGGCGAGCTTCTCTTTTTTGATTTGTAAACTTGAGGGCTAAATTTTATTGAGAGAAGCAGTTGTTGGAAGACAATTCTCTGTAGGTCTCAAGTTTCCACACATTTTTTCGAGCAGCGGTATTGACCACTTTTCTTTCGGACTAGCTTTTCAAGGATGTTTATGTAGCGAACAGCTTCGATAAAGATAGCGTCTCCTTCCAGAAAAACAAGTAGTTTTTGTTTACTATCCACCTTAATAATGATTATGATTTCTCCAGGGCAAAGATCAGATAGGCTTATAGCGCATCATTAAAGATCTATATTCCTTAACCTTGAAGTTCCTTCTCCTGTAATGCAACCCAAAGTGTGTGACTCCTCTATATCACACTTTAGGAATCGTGGCTTAGAGACATAACATCAAAATGCTAAAACTCTGGCAACTGTTATTTTTGTGAGTGATAAGCTGTTATTTTTTTCTGACCCACAAACCTGCCTCTGCCAAAACGAAGCTGTGTCAGACTAACTTGCTAGCATGCAAGGATAGTGAAATGTCAGACCCTTCCCAGTTTGTGTTAACAATAGCAACAACACAGATTGCGTTATCTGGAAGCTCACTTTCAAAAAACAAAATCATGTGCAAGATTTCTATGTTCCTAACGATCTGGATTGGCCAGACTAGCATTCTTTCCTGATTCTCCAAGAAATTTGCCATCATTCCACTACAAATCTCAGCCAGAACATTAGCTTTTCTTTACAATCTTACCTGCCTCCATCATCTAGTGACAGAATTGAGCCAAATTTCTAACCTGCTAGTATTTCCATAAACAAGGAGAATTGGAGGTGTAGGTTTCCTTTTTAGGGTAAGAACTAAAACATTTCTTCAGATTACACATTTCTTCTTGGCCTTCTCTCATTGGAGTGGGGAACCTGTTGCCTTAAGGCCACAGGTGACCTTCCAGATCCCCAAGTGTGGCCCCTAGACCCAAACCAAACTTCAAAAAACAAATTCCTGTATTAAAAGGATTTATTAAAATTTGGATTCGGTGAAAAGGCCACATTCAAGGATACAGAAGGCCATATGTGGCCCTAAAGCCACAGGTTCCCTCTCCCTTTGTGTCTTCTTGATTATGTGTGTGTGTCTAAGAGCCTTCAACGTAAAGTCTACTCTCTTAGCAAATTTTAAGTATGCAACATAGTCCTATTTCCTACAGGCACTATGCTGCACAGCAGCTCTCCAGGACTTATGCTTATTGTGTGACAGGAACTATACCTACTGAATAATACTCTCTCATTTCTACCTCCCCCCAACCCCCTGCAACCATTATTCTACTCTCTGCTCTGATAAGTTTGACTATTTCAGATTCCTCACATAAGTGGTGTCATGCAGTATTTTCTGTGTCTGGATTATTTCACTTAGTGTCCTCTAGGCTTATCCACATTGTTCCAAATGGCAAGATGGTTTTTCTTTTTTAGGATGAACACTATTCCATCGTGTGTATATACCACATTTTCTTCTTTCTTTCTTTCTTTCTTTCTTCCTCCAGGAACACAGGTTCTTTTCATATCTTAGCCATTGTAAATAATGCTGAAATGAACATGGAAGTGAAGAAATCTCTTGATTTCAATTCCTTTGGGTATATACCTAGAACTAGAATTACTGGATCAGATAATAGTTTCGTTTTTAATTTTTTGAGAAAGGGTCATTCTGTTTTCCCTAGTGGATGCACCAATCTACATTCCCACCAACAGAATTCAAGGGCTCCCTTTTCTTCATATCCTTGCCAAGACTTACCTATTTTTTTTTTTTAATGATAGACACTCTAACTGGTATCTAATGTGGTTTGACTCCCATTTCTCTGATGGTTAGTGATGCTCAGTATCTTTTTATATACTTATTAGACATTTGAATGGTATATATAGTCTATAGAGAAATATTTATATAATTCTTTTGCATATTTTTAAGCCAGGTTATTATTATTATCTTGCTATTGGGTTGTGGGACTTCTCTATAAACTTTAGATATTAACCCTTTCTCAGCTATTGGTTGTTAATCTTTCCTCCCATTCTGTAGAATGCCTTTGCATTTTATTATTTCCTTTGTTATGCAGAAACCATTTAGTTTAGTTTAATGTAATTCCACTTGTCTATTTTGCTTTTGTTACCTGTGCCTTTCATATCATGTCCAATAAATGACTGCTAAGACCAAGATCAAGAATTTTTTTCCCAGATTTTACAGTTTCAGGTATTATGTTTAAGTCCTTAAGGCAATTTAAGTTGATTCTTGTGTATGATAAGATCCAGTTTCACTTTTTTACATGTGGATATCCAGTTTTTCATTTTATTAAAGAGAAAATCCTTTCCCCATTATGTATTCTTAGCACCTTTGTAGAAGATCAGTTAATTATGTATAAATGGATTTATTTCTGGCTCTCCATTCTATTCTATTGGTTTATATGTCTTTTTTTATGCTCATATCATTCTTTTTTTTTAATTGAGCAATAATAACAATAATAATAATAATGCAAAGAAAGAAACATTCACATTGTCAAATAAGAGTATGTCCATTTTAGAATGCTTTGACTCTGAGGTTCAGTATGGAGTCATCAGTTAACTTCTTATTATTAGTTTTTTTCCAAAGTCTCAAAAAGACAACTAATATTTATAAATAAAAATAAAAGATAATTTCAAAAAACAGATTATGCCAAACATACCATTCTGTTTTGATTTCTGCAGTTTTTTAATACATTTTGAAACCAGAAATTGTAATACCTCCAGATTTGTACTTCTTTTTCAAGATTGTTTGGGCTACTCAGGGTCTTTTTATTTGTTCAATGTTAATTTTAGGAATGTTTTTCTATTTCTATAGAAACAAAAATGTCAATGGGATTTTAATAGGGATTGCATTGAATCTGTCGATTGCCTTGGGTGGTATGAACATATTATCATGAGATACATTCCATTCATTTTTATATTTTTATTCTTATTTCAATGTTTTATAGCTGTGGTGCACAAGTTTTTTGTATCCTGGGCCAAGTTTATTCCTCAGTATTTTGTTCTCTTTAATATTAATTAAAATGGTATTTTTTCTTGATTTTTTAAATTGTTTTGCACATTGATTTTATATCTTTCAACTTTACTAAATTTGTTTTTTAGCTCTAATAGTTTATTGGCAAAGTCTTTAGGATTTTCTGCATATACGATCATGCCATGCCACCTATGAAAAGAGATAATTTTACTTCTGCATTTATAATCTGAATGCCTTTCATTTCTTAATTAATTGCTCTGAATAGAACTTCCAGTTCTATGTTGAACAGAAGTTATGAAAATGGGTATCCTTTCCTTATTCGAGATCTTAGAGGAAAAACTTACATTTTTTTACCATTGAGTATGATGTTGGTTGTGGGCTTTTCCCATATGGCTTTTATTGTGTTGAAGTAAGTTCTTTCTAGAACTAATTTTTTGAGGGTTATTATCATGAAAGAGTGTAGAATTTTGTCAAATTCTGTATTTTTAACATCATAATGTGATTTTTTTTTAATCATTCATTTTGTTAATGTTGTATAACATATTGATTGATTTCTGCTCATTGGACCATCCTCGCATGCCAGGGATAGATTCCCATGTAGTCATGGTGTATGATCCTTTTAAAATGCTGTTGAACTTGATTTACTAATATTCTGTTGAGGAATATTTCATCTATGTTCATCAGTAATATTGGCCTACAGTTTTCATTTTTATGGTGTCTTTGTCCAGTTTTGGTATCAGGATGGTGCTGACCTTATAAAATAAGATTGGAAGTGTTCCTTATTTTATTTTTTGGAAATGTTTAAAGAGGGTTGTATTAATTCTTCCTTAAATCTTTGGTAGACTTCATCTGTGAAACCATCTGGTCCTGGGTTTTTCTTTGTTGGAAGGTATTTGATTGCTGATTTAGTCTCCTCATTTGTTATTGGTCTGCTTAAGCTTTCTAGTTCTTCTTGACTTAGTCTTGGTAGGTTGCATGTTTCTAGGAATACCTCCATTTTTTTTCCAGGTTGTCAACCTGTTGGTGTATGATTATTCATAATAGTTCCTATAAACTTTTTCGGTTCTGTGGTATCAGTTGTAATGTCTTCTCTTTCACTTCTTGCATTATTTATTTAAGCCTTTTTTTCTTATTGCAACAATTTGTCAACTTTATCCTCTCAAAACTCAAGCCTTAGTTACATCTATTTCTTTTATTCTTCTTTCTTATTTTATTTCTATGCTAATCTTTATTATTCCTTCCCCTCTGCTAACTTTGCACTCAGTTTTTTCTTTAAGATTCCTTCTACAAATCACTCATTTCCAAGCCATTTGCCATTTCATCGTTTATATTATTTTGATCTAATTATACAATCAATCTTAAATTTGATGTGAAAATTCCTATAAACTCAGGAAATTGCTCTAAACTAATAGCCTGGTATTATTTTAAATTTTATCTACAACTAATTTTATTTCTTACTTAAATTTTCCCCAACTCAACTGTAAATATAATTAAGCATAATTAATTGTTTTATTCTTAAGAGACTAATTTTTCATACTTTCTGTAAAAAAAGTTCCAGAATCTATTAACATTACTTTTATCAGATTAAATCCTTCCTAGGATAGGAGAGGCAGGGGGCAGATATCATCTTACCTTAAAAATATGTTTCATGTGAATAAAATTGCATGGAATGTCTAATTTTTCAAGTAATTTCTGAGCTTTTTCTAGGTTAATTTTTCCACCTCTAAATTCATCCTGAATCTGCGACCAAAACCATGTATAAAGAACAAAAACGTTAAGGAAATTTCCACAAAAAGTCACTGAATATTTAAAATTCCTAAAGAAATATTTGCTCTTTCTTTGGTATTGCTGTTCTTATTTTTAGTTTCAAAGGATAATCCATCTTGTGCTTAAAGTAAATGACAACATAATTACATGATAAATAATATTTAAAACAAACAAATTAAGCAGTTATATGCTGTAGTAAATGTATGAAAGGGCATAGCACATTAAAAATACAAAAAATAAAAGAAAAAATTGAGAAATAAAATTATTTGGGGAAATACGTTAGAACATTATTACAGTCTACTGCCTGAAGGGATGAACTTTGAAGGCAGCTACACTTCAGGATCATCTCACTTGACCTCCCTCAGCTTTCGTCCACTTGTCCAAAAATGTGGGTAAATTAATTCTTAATCTTAAGGAAAGTGGAAACATTTAATGAGTTCTAAAAAGAGCACTAAACACGGTTTCTGCTATTGAATGTTCAGTACTTATGTAATTATTATTGCTGCATTAGTCAAATATCTAGTTATACACATGCACACAAGAAAAGCAACATTTTAAGTACCATCAAAAAGGGTTAAAAATATCACGGTGAGGGGCGGCACCTGTGACTCAAAGGAGTAGGGCACCGGCCCCATATACTGGAGGTGGCGGGCTCAAACCCAGCTCCGACCAAAAAATGCAAAAAACAATCACAGTGAGTATTTGTTATGAGACAGAACTAACATAAATAAGCTTAATCATCATATACAAACTACAGAAATTAAGACACTTCAATTTGAAAAACTAAGGATGAAATGAAATAACGGCAATCTATAAAAATCATGAAAACTGTACAGGTGGAAATCGTTCAAAATTCCACTTAGCTTCAGATTGTTAGAACTAATTAGAAGCCCTTAAATGTAATGGCAGTGACTTAACATGGCAAAGCTCATATTCTAGGAAACTCGGAAAAGTTTAGGACAGATGTAGAGGAAGCAATTCAGCCTTAGGTGACAGGAACTTAACATTCAGGACTCCTCAAAAAGAACAGCAGATGTTAAGTGCAATGGGTAAATCAAGAGAAAGATGAAAGAGGAGCAGAAAGAACTTCTGAATGGATATTTCGTTTCCATATTTTCATGACCTGTTATGCCGTTTCTCCTCTCTTAGAAGTCTCTCCCCCATTTGGTGTTGTCACAGGTTCCAAATATAATTAATACTGCCCCTTTGCGGAAAAGAATTTCTTGATAGTCTTTGGCTGCTGCCACTGTCACCACTTTTCTAGGGAGAAAGCAGAGAACACACAGTGGTTTGTGGGCTGTATTCTTTGAAGCTAGCTCACACTTAAATCCCACAGAAACAGTATGTAAGATATGGTCCCTGCACTTCTCTGGCCTTGAAATGTTTTGGCTTCTTGCTTTTGTTCTGACCACCTCCAAACCCCCAAAGTTTAAAACTGCAGCTTTTCCTGCTGTCTGGCAGTTTTCCATGAAGTGCCATTGCATACACATCTTGTTTTATTTTTCCTATTTTGTTCAAACCCCTCAAACCTTTTATCATAATGTGCCTCCAATGGGTTTGGGCAGCTATTTTGAAAGGCTAGGTAGAAAACCACCATGATTCCTAAAGGTGCAAAATGCTATCAAACACTCTTTAGAAACTCTGGGCTGTTTCTCTAGATTCCTGACAACATATAATGCACACACAGAGACACACCACTTTTGAAGAAGGCTGTTCAGGAGGCTAAGTTCTTAAAATCTTCAAAATAGGTATTGCTGGTTGGCTGGGCACCACGCTGTCAGGTTACTGTCATTTTTTTTCTTTTGGTGTGCACATCCATTGTGATATCATCGAGAGTTCTACACTTCATAGAGATAGCTTCTTTATGACTTCATCAGGAGACTCAGAGCTTGCCAGACTACCTGTTTTCATGGTTGGACATAATAACCTTAAGCTTGAATGTTTAACACCTTGATGGGAAAGGTGTCTCATGGAATGTTTTCTCATCCTTTGAATACTCTTCATTTCAGAAGCTTTGCTTCTGCTACAATCAAACATGGCACTTAGTGTGCTAAGTAGGAAGGAGAAAGAAAGAGTAATTCGCAGACTGTTAATACAGGCTCCTCCAGGGGAATTCGTAAATGCCTTTGATGATCTCTGTCTGCTTATCCGTGATGAAAAACTTATGCACCATCAAGGTGAGTGCGCAGGCCACCAACACTGCCAAAAATATTCCGTACCACTCTGCATAGATGGAAATCCAGTACTCTTGTCTCACCACAATGTTATGGGCAATTACCGATTTTTTGACTATCAGAGCAAACTTTCATTCAGATTTGACTTGCTTCAAAATCAGTTAAAAGACATCCAGAGTCACGGTATCATTCGGAATGAGACAGAATACCTGAGAACTGTTGTTCTGTGTGCCTTAAAACTATATGTGAGTGATCACTACCCAGCAGGAAATTGTAACGTGCTGAGAAAAAGTATCAAAAGTAAAGAGTTCTTGATAGCATGCATTGAGGATCACAACTATGAAACAGGACAATTCTGGAATGGTCTTTGGAAATCTAAATGGATTTTCCAAGTTAACCCATTTCTCACTCTAGTAACAGGAAGAATCTTTGTGCAAGCTCACTTCTTCAGAAGTGTCAACCTTCATGTTGAAATCTCCAAGGATGTGAAAGAAAGCTTGGAAATAGTTAACCAAGCTCAACTGGCTCTGAGTTTTGCAAGGCTTGTGGAAGAGCAAGAGAATAAATTTCAAGCTGCAGTCTTAGAAGAATTACAGGAGCTGTCAAACGAAGCCCTGAGAAAAATTCTGCGGAGGGATCTTCCAGTGACCCGCACGCTTATTGACTGGCAGAGAATACTCTCTGATTTGAATCTGGTGATGTATCCTAAATTAGGATATGTCATTTACTCAAGAAGTGTGTTGTGCAACTGGATAATATAAACGCTTGCTCCTGACAATTGTCTTGATTTGACTTGGTTGTATTTCTGGAGAATGATTATTTTCCTAAAAGTTGGGCAGCCCCTGGAAATGCCTATCACTCGGCCAACGCAATTTTAAATCAGGAAAAGTGTAACGACTAATCATACTCAGAGAATACTTAGCAATAAGGCAAGAAAGAGTAAAGTGAATGTATTTCATAAGGGTGACTATCATAAAAACAGGAATATTTGTTAAAAACTAAAATAGCTTTATAGAATGGGGCACTCCAGAAATACAGAGGATGCCCAAAAAGTATAGATACTTTAAGAAAGGAAAAATCTGTATTAAAATTGTAATACTCAATATATACTGATAGCATTTGTTATCTTGTATATTGTACCTTGTATTTCCTGTAATTGTAGAAGTCAAACATGACTTGAATATTACAATTTGAATACAGTTTTTTCCTTAAAGTGTGTATACTTTTGGCACCAGGGCTAAGTGTGTGTGTGTGTGTGTGTGTGTGTGTTTAGAATGACTTTTTACTTTCTTTTGAACTGAAAAGGCATGAAAATGTATATTATTCCACTAGTGATATTTGATATAATTTAATTCAGTCCTAGACCAACCCTGAGAGGATAGATTCCAATAAATGACATTAAATTTGGATGGATGTTCCTTAAAACCAACACATATCAGAAATGTAGCTCAGATGAAGGACTATTAGTTAACTTGGTTCCACTACCACTCTACTCCCTAACTTCCAAGAATTTGGAATTATTCCAAATCCCTGGACTTATAACTGATGCAGTTTTCCAAATCAACCAGAAAAACCCAACTTTCCAAGATTTTATAGTTGAGCTCTTGTAAAGTTATTACTATAAACACTTATAAATGTTTACTTCATAACATGCCTTGTACTAAATGTTTTGTTCACAATTTTTCAGCATTAGTCTGGTACTAGTGTAATTATTTCTATTTTACAAAAGAAGAACCTAAGATTTCAAGTCATTGAAGTCATCCAGACAAAAAAATATCGCAGTTGGGCTGCTGTACCAAAATGCCACAAACTGGGTGGCTTATCAACAAATTTATTGCTCACAGTTCTGGAGGCTAGGAAATCTAAGATCAAAGCACTGGAAGCCTCAATGTCTGGGAAGGCCTATTTCCTCACAGATGGAACCTTCTATCTGTGACCTCACATGGTGGAAAGGAAAGGCAGCCCTCTGGGTCCATTTCTATAAGGGCACTAATTTCATTCTTGAGGGTTAAGACCTTATGACCTCAGCACCTTCCAAAGTCTCTACTTTTTTTTTTTTCCAAAGTCCCTACTTTTTAATGCCATAACCTGGGAGATTAGATTTCAACATATGAATGGGCAGGAGGACACAAACATTCAGACCATAGTACTTATTGACAGGTGTATCTGACTCTAGTGTTCTAGAATATTACAGCTCTCCATGAAAGCCTGTTTTATTAAGAGTTAGGAACTCTGCTGTACTTTGATTTAGGCAAGCAACTGACCCAAAGGATATCCTGGAAGAAATTAAACTGATGACAGCTGTTTTCTAGCCAAAAAAAATCACCTACAGAGTTACTCTATCACTATTCCCAGCAATGCAACTGACCACTTAAGTCTGTTCTTTCAATGGATCTCAAATTTAAACTTTTTAAACTATATTACAGTAAAGCCCGATCCTCCAATTTTGATTTACCTATGAAGGAAAATACTTTGTATTTTGTTTTGGACTCATATAATTGAAAAGAGTTCTGATTCTATTGAACAAACATTGGAATGGACAAGATCTTATGCAAGAATTTCTTATTTTTCCTTTTCTTTCTTTCTTTTTTTTTTTTTTTTAGAGACAGAGTGTCACTTTGTGGCCCTAAGTAGAGTGCTATGGTGTCACAGCTCAAAGCAAGCTCCAGCTCTTGGGCTTAGGCTATTCTTTTGCCTCAGCCTCCCAAGTAGCTGGGACTACAGGCGCCCACCACAATGCCCGGCTATTTTTTGTTGCAGTTTGGCTGGAGCCGGGTTCAAACCCACCACCCTTGGTATATGGGGCCGATGTCCTACTCCCTGAGACACAGGCACTGCCCTTATGCAAGAATTTCTAAACTCCAAACTTCTCTTCCCCAACTAGTGGTTCTTAAAGAAGAATTACCTGGAATTTATCTTTAAAAATACAAATTACCCAAGCCCATCTTCATATTCTGATTTAGTAGAATGGGAAATCTGCATTTTAACAAGTAACAGAGATAAATGATGCAAAGGATTTCAGGACCGCATTGTAAGAAATACTGTCCTAAACCTAAAAAATAACATGTGCTTTGTTTTCCATTTACTTAATCAAAACCGTTTCCCACAAAACCATTGCTCAATGATTTCCCTCTACTTCATAGGATTTGCTGTGAACAGACCCAGGATAGGCTTTTACCTGTCATGTTAAAAAAGTGGAAAAAACTTTCTAAAGCAAAGCAAAAAAAAAAAAAATTGTTCTCATAGCACTAAAATATAGCCAACAGGTGGATCTTTTAGCAAATCCGAACTGAACTGATTTAGTTATATGTCTAAGTGCCTATTTTCCAAATCATTCCAGAATAAGACTCAGTAGTTTATGGGACAATTACAGAAGCATTTGGCTTCTGCTTTAACACAGATTTTTAAATAATATTTATTGATATGTCTGACTATAAAACTCACATGTACAAATTATGGAAAATGCTTAAAGTGTAAAGTATTTTAGTTTATTTTCTTTCATCCAATTTATGAAATTGCTTTATATATTAAGAACATATTGGATATCAAACTCTGTTCTTTTCACATAAGCTTATATCATAGAGTCCCCACATTATTAAAAAAATGTTGAGCACATAATTTCAACTATTTATGTGACATTTATACTGTAGATGCACCATAACAAGACAAACATTTCTCTATTAGTATATAATTAAATTTCTTGCATTTCTGTTATTATGCTAAAATGAACATATATTTGATTGTGGATTTTTCCTTTGAGATAAATTTCTTAGAATTGCATATGAAGATATTTATGTTCTTTTTTATTATTATTTCAGATTATTATGAGGGTACAACTAACCAGGTCACAATTTTTTAATTTGTTAGGTATACGCCCTCTTGTAGTTGTGTCCCACACCCCAAAAATGTGCCATACATGCCCTACTGCATGCCCTTTAAGTGAGAATACATCAATCCTCCCCCTCCACTCTCCCTTGCCTTGTCTCCCTCACCCAACTTGAATAGAATTAATTTTTTCTCCTATGTAGGCATGGGTTAGACCATCTACTGGCTTCATAATAAAATTGAGTTTGTTGGATACTTGTTTTTCCATTCCTGTGATACTCTACTAAGAAGAATGTATTTTGGCTCCATCCAAGTTAATACAAAAGATGTAAAGTCACCATCTTTTCTTATAGCTGAATAGTACTCCATGATATACATATACAACAGCTTGATAATCCATTCCTGAATTGATGGGCATTTAGGTTGCTTCTATGTCTTGAAGATTGTAAATTGACCTGCAATAAACATGGTAGTACAAAAGACTCTATTATAAAATGATTATTTTTCTTCTGGGTAAATGCCTAATAGTGGGATTGTGGGTTCAAATGGGAGGTCTAATTTGAGTTCTTTGAGGATTCTCCAAACTTCTTTCCAAAGAGGCTATACTAGTTTGCAGTCCCACCAATGTGTAAAAGTGTCTATCTATCTCCACACCCACATCAGCATCTGGGACTTTGAGATGTGGGCTATTCTCATGGGGTTTAAGAGATATCTCAGGGTATTGATTTGCATTTCTTTGATGTCTAAGGACGATGAGCATTTTTTCATGTTTGTTAGCCATTCATCTGTCTTCCTCATAAAGGGTTCTGTTCATGTCTCTTGGCCACCAATAGAATTGTTTGCTCTTTTATTATTGATTATTTTGAGTTCCCTACAGATTCTAGTTATCAAACCTTTGTCAGATTTGTAACATGAAAATATCCTTTGCCGTTCTGGAAGTTGCTTTACTTGTTGTGTCCTTAGCTGTGCAAAAGCTTTTCAGCTTAATTAAGTCCCACTTGTTTATTTTTGTTGTTGT
This sequence comes from Perodicticus potto, assembly GCA_963574655.1. Classification (NCBI taxonomy): domain Eukaryota; kingdom Metazoa; phylum Chordata; class Mammalia; order Primates; family Lorisidae; genus Perodicticus; species Perodicticus potto. The sequence continues at coordinate 16,526 of CAUYRH010056750.1, forward strand.
TGCAATTGCCATTTAAGTTTTCTTCATAAAATCTTTCCCCCAGGCCAACATCCTCAAGAGTTTCTCCAACACTTTCTTCTAGAATTTTTATTGTTTCATGTCTTAGATTTAAACATTTTTTTCCATCTTGAATCAATTTTTGTAAGTAGTAAGAAGTGTAGATCCAGTTTCAGTCTTTTTACATGTGGTTATCCAGTTATCCCAGCATGATTTATTGAATAGGATTTTTTTCCCCATCAGAATATGCTGTTGTTAGGTTTATCAAAGATCAGATGCCTATAAGAAACCGATTTCATCTCTTGGTTTTCTACTCAGTTCCATACGTCTATTTCTCTAACTTTGTGCCAATACTCTGCTGTTTTGAACACTATGGACTTGTAATAATATAACCTAAAGTCTGTAGAGTGATGCCTCTGGCATTGTTTTTATTACTAAAGATTTCCCTGTCTATATGGATTTTATTTCTGGTTCCATACAAAACAAAGAACTATTTTTATCCAGTTCTTCAAAGTATGATGCTGGTATTTTAATAAGGATTGCATTGAATCTGTAGATTTCTTTGGGTAGAACAGACATTTTAACAATGTTGATTCTTCCCAGGCAAGAGCATGATATGTTCTTCCATTTGTTAATGTATTCTGCATTTCTTTTCTTAGGGTTTCATAATTTTCTTTGTAGAGGTCCTTCACATCTTTTGTCAGGTATATTCCTAGGTATTTCATTTCCTTTGAAGCTACTATGAATAGAACTGTGTCTTTGATTAGCTCTGCAACTTGGCTGTTATTGGTATATACAAAGGCTACTGGTGTGGGAAAATTGATTTTATATCCTGAGACATTACTATATTTCTTGATCACTTTCATGAGTCTTGTGGTTTAGTGTCTGGGGTTTTTTAAGTATAAGATCATATCATCAGCAAAGAGTGAAGGTTTGACTTCCTCTGCCCCCATTTAGATGCCTTTTTTATCCTTTTCTTGCCTGATTGCATTGGCTAGAACTTCTAGCACTATGTTGAACAGTAGTGGTAAGAGAGGACAACCTTGTCTGGTTTCCGTTCTAAGTGGAAAAGCTTTCAATTTTACTCCATTCAATAGGATATTAACTGTGGGTTTGTCATAGATGGCTTCAATCAATTTAAGAAATGTACCACCTATACCTATATTCTTAAGCATTCTTATTGGGAAAGGATGGTAAATGTTATCAAATGCTTTTTCTGCATCTATTGAGAGAATCACATGGTGTCTGTTTTTGCTGCAATTAATACATTGAATTAGATTTATGGATTTGCATATGCTAAACCAGCCTAGCATCCTAGGGATGAAGCCTACTTGATCGTGATAAATAATTTTTTTATTGTGTAGCTATAATCTATTGGCTAAGATTTTGTTGAGTATTTTTGCACCATTAATATTCATTAATGAAATTGGTTTGTAGTTCTCCTTTTTAATTGAATCTTTTCCTGGTTTTGGTATCCAGGTGATGTTTGCTTCATAGAAAGTGTTATGGAAAGTTCCTTCTTTTTTAATGTTTTCAAATAGGTTCTGAAGCACAGGTACAAGCTTATCCTTGAAGGTGTGATAGAATTCTAGTGTGAATCTTTCTTCAGGGAATTTTTTGTTGTTATTGTTGGAAAATTTGTTTTTATCATTTCTTCAATATCAGTGCTTGATATTGGTCTGTTCAAGAGATATATTTCTTCCTGGTTAGGTCTAGGGAGATGATATGATTCCAGGCCTTGATCTGTTTACCTCTGCATTGCCAAATTTCTTGGTGTAGAGTTTCTCATAGTAGTCAGAGATAATGTCTTGTACCTCTGTGTTATCTGTTATTATTTCCCCTTTTTTGTTTCTTATTAAGGTTATTAGAGATTTTCCTTGTCTGTTTCTAGTTAATATGGCCAAGGGTTTATTGATTTTCTCTTTTCAAAGAGCCACTTTTTTGTTTCTTTTTCTGAATGATTCTTTTTAATTCAATTTCATTTATTTCTGATTTAATTTTGGTTATTTTCTTCTGCTGAGTTTTAGATTAGATTACTCTTCCTTTTCCATTTCCCTTACATGATTCATTAGCTGTTGATGAGCTCTCTTTCTGTTTTTCAGATGTATACCTCTAATGTGATAAATTTTCCTCTTAGAACAGCTTTTGCGTATCCCACAGGTTTTGGTAAAATGTAGCTTTGGTTATGTTTGAGGAATTCAATAATTTCCTCCTTTATCTCTTCCTTAACCTAGCTGTCATTCAGCATAAAAATTAATTTTCATGCCTTTCTGTAGGCATGAATATTTTGTTGGAGTTGAATTCCACCTTTATTGCCTTGTCATCGGAGAATATACAAAGCATAATTTCAATTCTTTTAATTTTGTTGAGGTTTGATTTGTGACTTAGAATGTGATCTATTTTGGAGTGTGTTCTATGGGCTGACCAAAAAAGATATATTCCTTAGCTTTGGGATGGTGTGTTCTGTATATGTCCATTAAGCACATTTGTTCTAGGGTCGCATTTAAGTCCCTTGTTATCTTTGTTTAGTTTCTGTTTAGAGGATCTGTCCAGTTCAGTCAGAGGGATGTTAAAATGCCCAGCCATGATGGCGTTTTAGGATATCATGTTGCTCAAACCAAACAATGTTTATTTCATCAATCTGGGAGCATTGAGGTTGGGTGCTTAATATTTATAATTGAAATGTCCTCTTGATGTGTCATTTCCTTGATTGGTATGGAGTAACCAACTTCATCTTTCTTAAATTTAATTGCTTTAAATCCACTCATATCTGAAAATAAGATTACAACTCCTCCTTTCTTCTGGTTTCCATTTGCCTAAAATATTGTTTTCCAATTCTTTACCCTGAGTCTTTTTTTGTCTTTCAAATTTAGGTGTGTTTCATGGAGATAGCATAAGGATAGCTTATACTTTTTTGTCAAATCAGCCAGATTATGCCACTTCAGTAGGGAAATCAAGCCATTAACATTTATTGAGAGAATTGATTAAGTGTGATGGAGTGCTATTCATCTTCTTTTGTGAAGGTCTGTTGTTTAGTTTTATCTTTTGCACTATTGTGAAAACCAGGTTTTGGCCTTTAGTTTGTGAGTTATTACTTTGATGGTGGTCCATTGTGATGTTCAATGTGGAGAATAGGTCTAAGTGTTTCCTGTAGAGCTGGTATTATTGTGTCAAATTTCCTCAATGTTTACATATCAGTAAAAGGTTTTATTTCTCCACCAATATTGAAGTTTAATTAGCATGATACAAAATTCTGGGCTATAAATTATTTTAAGAAGGTTAAAGGTAGATGATCATTCTCTTCTGGCTTGGAAAGTTTCTGCTGAGAAGTCCACTGTCACTCTGATGGATCTACCCTTGAAGGTCAATCAGCTCTTATTCCTGGCTGATTACAGAATTTTCCCTTTCATCTTAACTTTGGACAGGTTCATTACAATGTGTCTTGGAGATGTTTTGAGATGACCTGTGGTTTAATATCCCTCTAAAAGGAGTGATTCAGAATCTATAATGGTACTTAGGAAATTTTCATTTATGATATCCTCGAGTAGGGCTTCCATTCCTTTGTGACATTCTTCTTCCCCTTCAGTAATACCTATAGTTCATATGTTTGAACACTTTGTGAAATCCTGCAATTCTCTGAGTGAATATCCTGCTTTCCCTCTCTCTTCTTTTCTGCCTCTTTAATTGCCAGGGTTAGCACAAGAGCTTTATCCTTTAGCTCTCAGATTCTCTCTTCTTCATGGTCTAATCTGTTATTGATTATTTCTATTGCATCTTTAAGTTTCCTGATTAACTCTTTCAAGTCCTTAAGTGCCACTATATCTTTTCTATACTCTTCATAACTTTTATCCATTTTTTGGTTCTGTTTTTCCACTTTCACATCAATCCTTCCCCCTCTTCTTTTGTAATCCATATTGTAAATTCCCTCTCTGTCATTTCCATTAAATCTTTATAAGTGAAATCCTCAGCAATAGGTATCTCATGATCCCTTAGTGAGGGTGCTCTATTCTGGTTTTTCATGTTTCCAAAATTTTTCTGTGGGTTTGTCTTCATTTGTATTTTATTCTTGCTCCCTTCCTTCCTCTACTTTTTCTTTCTCACTACCTCCTTCTCTTTAAATTACCTTGTCTCAGAGCTTAAGTGTTGAAGTGGTCTTTTGATACAAAGCCAAAAGTAAGGTAAGGGTAAAGAGTGAGAAGGGAGAAAGAAAAGGAAAAGATAAATGGGGAAAAAAATGAAAGAAATTTTTAAAAAGGAGAGAAAGGGGCCAGTAAGAGAGAAAGAGAGCAACAGGGGAAAACGGTGATATTTGCCAGGGTGCTTTAACCTCATCTGCAGCTCTATGACTTTGGGGATCCAGGCAGGCCAGGACACTCAGTCAGGAGCTCCTTACCAGCTTGGGCAAAAGCAAGACCCCACCTTTGCCAAATACAGAAAGAAAAAAGCAGTATGTCACAGTAGAGAGCTACCAATACCTTCTTTCAAAAGGCCAAAGCTAGAAGGCCAAAGCTAAGACCATGAACAATGTCCTTGAGCTAGACCAATGCCATGACCCCCTCCAAGCCCTCAGAGAAAAGAAATGGAAAAAAAATAACAAATTTTAAAAGGTAAAAATTTAATTGTATAAGATAAAGGGAAAAAAGGATACCTTAGCTGTTGTATGAGATATTTATTGTGGGAATGCTGAGAAAAGTAGAAAAATCTCTATCAAAAGAGAAAAGGGATAGCAATAATAAAGAAAAAAGTACAAAAGGGCTGGAAAACATAACAAAAATGGAGGAACAATTGATATTGAAAAAACTGAAAATGAAAATATAATAGTCCAACTAAACAAAAAATAAACAAAAAACAACAAAAGAAAAAAACAAGAAAATAAAAAGAAGGAAAATTGAAAAAAGAAAAAAATGTAAAGCAATATGTGTGTGTGTTGCAATATATTGCCTGGACACCAGGTGGTGCTGTGGTGTTTGGAGATGAAGAACATATGATGGATTTACTGTATATAATGGGGGTGTCAGAGGCCACTACTAGTTGCAAAGGAGACCGACCATGTCTTATCTTCCTGATTTCTTTGCCCTCAATCCAGTCCTGGATTCCCTTCATTAGCATTCAGTCCCCATGGGACTGGAGTCCCAAAGCTCTCTCCAGACTTCCCAGGAGACCCATCAGACAGTGTCCCCTGACAACAAAGCAGCCCATTTGGGCAATGTTGGGCCACTCAGCTCACCCCAAGGGTGGTTGCTCAAGCTCATCAGGCATGCCAGAGCCAGCCATGGTCTAGGACCCCAGGGACTGTTCCTCCCATGCTAATGCCTTCCTACAATGGCACCCCTACCAGCAATCAAGACAATGGGGGAACCACCCTGCCCAGCATTCAATCGTGGCCACCGGATACTGTTCAAGTTTACTTGCTGCTCCAGCAAGCAGTCCAGTCTAAAACCAAATACTGTAGGACAGCCTTTTCCCTTCTTTAGACCTCCATGGGGGTGCCGGCCAACCAGCTGGCCTCTGCCCATACCAAGCACCTGTTTTCCATGTTGATTTTCCTCAGCTCCAGACCTCCTGGTTGGCTCCTGCAGTCTCCTGCTGATTCACTGTGCCCCCAGCATGATGTTTCTGTGCAGATTCCCCCAGCCAGAGGTGGCTGAAGACCACTTTCCCCTTTCTCACCACAACTAGCTGGCAAAGAGATGTCTCTAGTTCACCATCTTGCTCTGCTCCCATATTAATGTTTTAATATGTACTGCTAAATTGCCTTCCAGAAAGGTTTAAACGAATGTATAATCCCATCAGTAACATTAAGAACCTAGCTCACCACAACAATGTTAATAATATTAAATATCAATTTTTTTGATGCACAACAAATTTTCAATGATACAAAAAGAAAAAACAGGTTTTCATTAACTTATGCCATACTCCATCAAAAGCATTTTCACAAGGATATTATTTGGTAGTTATTTTCCACGTAAGGAAACTGACATAGTCAGGAAAATCCCTTTATCTCTTTCTCTCTCTTATCTCTTTCTCTCTCACACACACACACTCTTTTAGAGTACAATATGAAAACATACACACCTACACAGGCACATACATATGAGGGCAGTCCAGAAAGTAGTCCACTATGTAATATGAAAAATATTATTAACGACATCTGGTTACTTTCCAAGACAGCCCTTATATACACATACACATATATATTTTCTTGCATATACATACATGTCTAGGCATATACACACAAAATATTTCAGATCTTAAAGAGTTAGTCTGGCAGGAAGATAAGGTTGCTTTTTAAAAACATTCTTGTGTTCTTTCCCTTCAATTCCACTCCCAACTGGAACATAATCTCTGTCAAAATTAAAATCTAGTCTATCCCAAGTACTTTATCCATGATTTTCTATCATCTGGTAGGTAATCAAGTGAATGAATGAAACAATGAGCAAAGATAACAAAGATAGGAAGCGTGGCAGGTTTAACTGGCTTTAAGATTTTGTAACCCACCAATACCTACTGTCCCTTAAGAATCTGCATTTCACTGCAGATTTGAAGTGCTGATTTTGTCATCTCTTTATTCCAAGGTAGTTGAGTCCATTCTGAAGCTACCACTTGCCCTCTCCTGCTCTGATGAAAACTTTTTCTCTTTTGATGCCAAATGGAGAGAGATTTCTCCTTTAATTAAGTTCTTCAAGTCATATGCATGTTTCAATTTTACACAATTCCCTATTAAAGGCTTCCTGCCCTTCCATGTGGAGTCTGCTTCAAAAACTAATGGAATGACCATAATCATGTTCTATTCAGCAGAAATCCATAAGGATCCTGTGTCAGGCTAAACCCCTGATTCGAGTTTGCTTAGAGGTTAAATAAATCAGGCTTCATCTTTCCTTTTTTGTTTGAATCTTCATCACAACGACTCCCTTCTACTTATCATGCATTTCTAGGAATAATTAAATAGAGCTCCTATTCAACTCTTTGGATGTTCCAAAGTTTATAAAGCCTCTCCTCACAGTTTGTTAAACCTTACTGAAATAACATGAAAAGAGATTTCAGTTCACTGCCACCAAAGGAAAAATTATTTTCATTCATATATAATGTAGAGGAAACTTTGCATCAAAATGCCTAAGTTCAAGTTCTTATTCTGCCTGTCACTATCTTTGTAATATTAGGCGCAATTAAAATATATGGCTTCTTTGATACCAAATTATTCCATCTATTAAATGGGGAGGATTTTTGCAACATTAAAAGGAGGCAATAAATTGCACAGTACTTTGGTGCTGTGAATTTGCAGCATCTAGAACAGTGTTTTACATATATCACATGAGCAATAACTGGTGAATGAATAAATGTCCAAAAGAAGAGAAATTCCATCAGTCTCTCAGGTTGGCCAGGGCTGCACAGGCTGCATTTCTAAAGCATAAGAGAAGATTTCTAAGAGCATCATTCCTCATCCAGCCAAGCTTTCCACTTCCAGGGATTGCAATTGACAGGTGCCTCTGAGTTGGAAGTACAGCTTTGCATTTTAAAGATCTTTTATAGTGCCTAGCGCATGATCAGAATATAATTCCCTTACTCTATATTTCCCTGACAATTTACTCTTGACATCTTATTATAAGCCAAGTAGACCTAGATTCCTTAAGGAGGTTCCAAGGACAAGATTTGTCTTCTAAATTTAATAAATCTGGATCCCAACAGGAAACAGATGACAAACACATATCAGACAACTCAAAGAGGGTATAATGAAAAGATTATCAACAAAAATGTGGGAACACAATAGCAGGGAAGGAACATGGAAGCAACTTCACTAGGTTAGGGAGCAGCTGTTGGAGGCTGAAGAGTCTTTCTATACTGGGACACCATACGAAAGGTTGTAATCTTCTGTGGAGGGACACTGCCAATCAGAAGGGGGCTAACAGGCATAAAGACTCCCTTCCTCCACTCCTAGGTCAGAACTTCTCATTGGCTAACCCAATCAAAACAAGATGGCAAGGGAAGCCACTAATATTATGTATAGTTCATACACATCAACCCCCCAAGGTCATAGTAGCCCAGTGCAGGGAAGAAAGTAGATCTGGAGAGGCAAATAGAAGATATCAGACATTCATTCATCTGAATGGGATTTCTGACACCTTACCAAGCTTTGTTTTTCATAAAATGAACGCATACCATTCCCTAAGTATATTTTATCCTTTTGTTCATTTAAAAATGTCATTGGTTTAAGCAAACAAATATATTTTGTAGCACTACATAAAAGATGCGTTTGGAAGGTTTTCCAAGTAACTCTTCTGTATATTTTAGCCCATTTTAACTCTCCCATAAAAGGACAACCTCTTCTACATTATGAATGCAACAGCTTTTCTGAATTAATTTTGTTAACATGAATGTAATTCTTACTACACTGTTCTTATCTCCCTAGTCATTTTTTATTCTTGTTTCAGAACATGTACAGTGCCTTCACTTTGCAAACACCATGTTCAGGCTTCAAACTCAAATGAATGAGGAAGAATTTATGGTGTGAATAGGGTTTACTAATTGGACAAATTTATTTTTTTGTATTCCTTAGGAATGTGGTCTCTGACCCTAATGGCATGCTCATGTTGTATCAATTCAGAGGTGGTCATGGCATGAAAGAGTGCATTCACTTATTGGTATATACCACTGCTCTCTCATCAAACCTGGGAAAACCACTCAAAGACATAGCCACTAGGCTGATCTCAATACTGCAACTTGCAAACACAGTGACTGCGAGGTATCAGATAAGGCTTATTACTGAAGAAAGGGAAAAATTCCATAAGCCAACATATACTTTTTAGCAGAGTTATCTGAACAACGCCTCAATGTTTCCTAAAGAACACTTCCCACAGTTGCTTCCGTATTTTTTATACCTCATTTTTGGATAAAGTCTTCTTCTACAAAGAATATTCCTTTTCTTGGGGCATTTTCCTTCTAACTGATTCCATGCCTGCCTTGAAAAACTCATGTTCGAGGCTTCTGCTGGTGAGTCAGTTACAAGGTTGAAAACAGTCTAAAGTGTTTCATAGTTTTTTTGGTTCCAGCTTTTGACTAAAAGACTGTAGCCATCACACGGCTTTGTTTCTTCATTTACAGCTTGGGAAACTGAAACAAGGCCCAGAGAACTCGAGTGCTTTTTAAAATATCATGCGCCTAAATTTAATGAGTACTGTAGTCCTAGTCCAGCATTATTTTCACATTTTGGTCCATTTTCCCTATTATTTCTGAACCCACAAGGCAGCTCTTACAAGAAATATATAGGAGGGACTGGACACAAAAAACAGGCTTGAGCAGCACCTAATTACAGAGAAGAAGTTGGCAAAGACACACTTATATACATTTCTGTTATAGCACAGCAGTCCTGTCAAATTTATTTTCCCTTTACTTTCTGATAATTGGGAGAATTTGCCCCCCCAAAAAGTAAGTCTCAACAGCACTATTCCCATTTATATTACCAAGTTGCCTATAAGTAAATGGTATTTACAATGGAAATAAAGTATAATTTCTTAGTAAATCAAGTTAACTCTAATGCTCTTGTAGGTTTTAACATGATCTTTGAAAATTATCTTCAAGTGGTTGATGAATGGTAAAATTACACAGGTCTTGAGTGGGAAGCTATAAAGAAAAAAAAATTAAATTTCATCCTTCTTTCTTCAGCCAATATACACCTGCTATGACATAAGAAACTACTTAGATCAACCAAAAGAAGACAGGAATTCTAATGGGAAAAATGAATAAAGTATAAAACGCAATTTATAAAAAAAAAGTATAAAAGAACTGTTTAAAAAGCATATGAGATCATCAAAGAAATGAAAATTAAAACCATTACTTTTATATTACACCTATTTTAAAAGGCAATAATTAGAAGCCAATGTAAGTAGGTCACAGAAGAATATGTATTTGTGAGTGCATATATCTGTATAGAATTCTCCTATATTGGTAATGGGAAGATAAAAAAGAGCTACTTTTTAAAAGAGCCATGTGGCACTATTTAGTTGAATTAAACAGAGAGATATCCTGTGACTTAGCAATTCCATTCTTGCTTTATTTCCTTCCAAAACTCTCACACTTGTCTGGAAGAAAATATATACAAGGATGTTCCCTGCTGTACTGTCTGTGGTGGCAGGAAGTTGGCAGCCATTTGGAAATCCACCACTGATGAATGAAAAGGTAATGGTGGTAGGTGCACACCAAGGGGTCCAGGGGAAGCTGGAAGAATGGGGCAGACACACCCACAGCAACAGGGTGGAGTTTAAAAACACCCTGCTAGGTAACAGAATGAGACACAATGCAACTTAGAGCACAGTAACAAATGCAAAATGGAAGAGCTGTCTATGAATAACACTAAACATGTTTCAAGAGCACATACTATTGCTTTTTAATACACAGTCAACTATTCAGCTATAAAAAAAAAAAGAATGAAATTAGATCTTTTACAGCCACATGGATGGAACTGGGGGACGTTATCTTAAGTGAAACAACTAAGCCCCAGAAAGACAAATCCCACGTGTTCTCACCTCTAAATGGGAGCTAAATTTAATGTGTACACATGGAAGCAGAGCGTGGAATGATGAACAGTATGGACTCGGTGGGGGAGGGGTGGTAGGATGAATGATGGGACGTTGCCCAGTGGGTCCGTCATGTGTCACTTCAGTGACTAATGCTCTGAAGACCTTGACTTCATTCACCACAATGCAATGTATCCATGCCACAAAATTAAGTCTGTACTCCACCAATATAAACAAATAAAAAGTAGATAGGAATAAATAAATAAATATTCTAAGTGAAATAAAAATAAATAAAACATAAAAACCCACACCCAATGTATGAGGATGGTTGCCTGTGCAGAAAAGGAGAAAAGAAATGAGCTGTGGGAAATAAGAGAAAAGAAAAAAAAAATACATGGGTGGTTAAATAACAAAAACAAGAGAAGTAGGGAAACAAACCAAAAATAAATAACCAGAACCACAAAAAGAGGAAACTAAAGAGAAAACAAATAGAAGTTTAAAAAACAATGCTTTAGTTATTCAGAAGCAGCACAAAGTTAAAGTTCCCAAACAAAACCGTAAGATGCCCTCAGAATTTCCCTCTCCTCCTCTAGGTCAAGGAGACAGCACTGCCCCTCATCTCTACCTTCCTTAACTAACTGGTCTCGACTAGTCAGACTGAGGCTGGGTATGGCCAGGGTGTGCTCTGAGCAAGTTAAAAATTGCCAGCGACATAGCTAGGGTCAAATTCCTCGTATGTTTAGGAGACATCAAAACAGGCCAGGACGCATAAGGGGTGTAAAATTCCAACTGATAAACTTAGAAGTTCATATATTTCTTCTTGCCAAGCCCATAGCTTATGAAAGCCTGACCATAAAGATATAGCTTAGCTTTACTGTGATGCCCTCAACATTGTAACAATTTCCTGTGTCATAAAACTGCTTCCCAAAGGAATATATAAATTTCCTGCTTCTATAGTTCCCTCATTCTAATCCTCAACTTTGCTCCTTTCTATCTCATTGCCTCGTCTAGTTTCCTGGTGGTGAAGAAAATTAACAGAAAGGAGTTGCTGAACTATTCATTTTTTAAAATTTTTACTTATAGTTTAATGAATGTGTCAGAGAAAGCAAAACTATAAAGATAAAATCTATTTCTCTTTAAGCAGAGTCCAACACCGGAAGGAACTTAGCTGTGAAATTATCAGTGATATTTTTCTGGGAAATGACAGTATAACAGAAAATGAGTTGACACTTTTCAAATAGGTATTGGAGATGCTTTGGTGCCCTTGACGCACAATCACATGTATTCACTGGATGCCCTGGAGTTTCTGGCACAAAGAACAGACTGTGCAAGACTTAATTTTAGACAATCAATTTACATCTATTCCAAGACATGAGAGTCTGTGGAATGCTGCACATTTCTACAGATCATACTGTGATAGCAGAAAATATTATAGCCAAACTCAAAATGTACACAATAGCAGTTTAAGCATATCACTCAAATACAGCTTTTGTGTTCCAAAGCTAAAAGATATTTGGAATGGCTATGTTGAGAAACTATCTTATACAGTCAGTAGAATACAAGAGCTTCCCTCCCAACTCCTTAGCCATCACTATCCATGCAAATCCAGAGTTAGAAATCTAGGTGTGCTGTCTATCAAATAAAACTATTCCTGTCTTCTGCATTCCCATCCTATCAGCTTTCTCCTGGGAACCCAACCATGGAGAAGTCTCAAATGATGCTAATGGTAAACTCTTCCCAAAAGTCTACAGAACATGGAAATAGCTGAATCAATCAGAGTTGGTGAAGCAAAGCATATACCTTGACCCACATTGTGTTGTAACATTGAATTTATAACTTAAAGAATTCACCTCCCAGGCCAGGCACAATAGCTCACGCCTGTAATCCTAGCACTCTGGGAGGCCAAGGTGGGTGGATAGCTTAAGCTCACGAGTTTGAGACCAGCCTGAGCAAAAGCAAGACCCCATCCCTAATAAAAATGAAAAAACTGAGGCAAGAAGATTGCTTGAGCCCAAGAGTCGAAGGTTGCTGTGAGCAATGGTGCCACAGCACTCTATCCAGGTAACAGCTTGAGATTGTGTCTCAAAAAAGAAAAAGAATTTACCTCCTATTAACTTATTCTACAAGTCATTGTACTAAAAATGCCCCTGTCCCAGGATCTGTGGATTTTGAAAAGTAATATGATCGATGATTCCTGCTCTCTGAGAGCTCAAAATCTTGATGATGCAATGCTAAGGTAATAAAGAGATGTTTCGTATATCAATTAATGAGTGTCCCTGTAAACAGTTGGATGGCTGTTGCTATTCAGATGTTACCTTAAAGTTTCCTACCTTTTGGAGATAATAATTTTAATAGATAGCACTGTTGAGAAATTAGTCAGTATCTTTGCTTTTTATTCCCATAGGCCCAATCAATAAAAGTAATTTTAAAAAGTAGTATTCCCCTTCATAGGAAGCAAGGGTTTTGGTTTTTCTGATTCGGGCCCAGGGGAAGTTAATTAAGTTGGCTTATCCCAGAGTAGCAGAAGATGGTAGATTTTGTGTTTGGAAGGTAGATATAAATGAAGCTAATGAAAGTTCGGCACAGATGTCCATTTCGTTCCTACCACACGCCAGAAAGCGTCAGAATAGTGACAGGGTAGCCGATGCAGCCAAAGGGAGAATTACTCCCAACTCCAAGTGTGTGTTGAAATTGGACATTCTCCTTTTCTCGCTTTTGAGTGTCATGAATTCATTTATATCCATTTCACAAAAATAAACTAAGGTCTGATTTACAAGAAACTCGATTCTAAAAAAGCCTTACCAATGACATAGTCTGTGAACTTCTGGACATCTCATTTTCTATTTTTCGGTCTTATAGAAAGCAGGAAAATGTCTTCATTCATTTAATATATATTGAATCCAATCTTGGTGCCAGACCCTGCATTAAGCACCAGGAGCGCTACAGGAGATAGGACACTATTCCTGTTCCTGAGTAGGTCCTGTCTGAGTAGGAGATACTGGCATATAAAGGACTAATTACATAGCAAATAGAGTCATAAACTTCGATCAGTCCAGAGGAGAGTAACAAAGGCTCCCTTGGGAAGTGGCTAACCACCCTGTCCCTTTCCAGAGCCAGCCCACATTCAGAGACTAAGCATGCTGGGAAACCCCATTCTTTCACCCCAGTTCAAGAGGACTCTGAAAAGACGACTCTATAGGGTCATATCAGCTTCCAAGTGCCCCATAGTATTGACTAGGGCCTTTGCTGTAACCCGCCAGCAGTTCACCTTCCCCAGAGGGAGACAAACTTTATCTGAAAGAGGCCAGGTAGTAAATGAGTCAGGATTTTCAGGCCCTAGAAGATCAATTTATGTGCTATATTCATTTGTTTTTTAACAACCCATTAATAATGTAAAGACCATTCTTACTTAGCTTCAGGCCAAATACAAATAGGCCATGGGCTACATTTGGTTTGCTGAACCTTGCTCCACCAAAAAACAGCTTTCCTCACCTGCTGCCCACAGCTGTTCATCCCAAGAGGACGTTCCAGTAAACACTCCACAAGCAAATCTGTCTCAGGTCTGCTTCCTAGGGAGCTGGAATATTAATTGGGAATGGAAGTAATTGGGACTGAAAGGTTAAACAAGAGTGGTGACAACACTAAAATTTACCTACGCCCAGGGTCTTCAAAGAAAACTGTTTTCTAGAATCTCCTATCCTTTTTATGGAAAGAGCTTACTGTAAAGAATCACCTCCCCCAAGTGACCCAAGGACCAAAAGACCTGGCTTTTTCCTGACTCCCCCAAAAGATGACTCTCTCATTTATGTGTGACAAGGCCAACACCCCTTCTCAAGGACTTCATTCTTAGTTTCACAAATAATTAGCTGAACTCTATCCTCTCAAAACTAGCTTGACACAGGGACATGAACAAGTCTTGTTCATCTCATTGAATGAGGTTCCCTCTGATTACAAAAAAATAATCCCAACTGTGAAATCATCTAATGTAGCTTGTCTACTACTCTTCACTATAAAATCTAAGGCAACACCACCCTGCCAAGTCACTGATCCTCAGACCTGGGGAGCTCTCCCCATTGCAAGACTGAACAACATCAATCTCTTCTCTTGTCAGGGTTTTATGCTTTTGTCAGTGAGAAGATGGCTACAGGCACAAGAAACACTAGGCACAAAGGCACCAAAGTAAGAAAGGGCCTGATACTGCTGGAGACTGAGAAGTTTGAGGTGGAGGCCGAAGTGCAAGGCCACGGACAAGGGGGAGCAGTGAGTTGGGGTAGACTGAAGAGCTTTGCATATTAGATCAAGCATTCAAGCCTGTGGGGGGCTAAAGCAACTCCACCATGGATGCTAACCCAATAGGTTGACTTCTGATTAACGCCAGGAATGACTCTAAGATGTTTATTTTTCAGGCACTTACCATAAGTCCTGCCCTTACGCAAATTCTGGCCTTTTCCAGAGGCATTGACATCAGTGATCTACCTGTTCCTTCCCTGGGGGGAGCAGTGCAGGGATTCGCCATCTTGTCTTGGGGCCACCTGAGGCACAACTTCTGTTCCTATTTGTTAAGTGTTTTCTTCTGAAAAGCTGGATTTGTTGGCGTCTTTCTTCAACATCTCAGGGTAACAGAAGGAAAGCTCTGAAAAAAGGGCAACAAAATGTTTTATAAGTTGTCTCTTTAAAACCTCTCATCCTTTGGGGGAATTGAAACCTGCCTCCCTGTCCAAGGCCACTAAGCAAAGGGACAGAAAAATGTTCTTTGAGGAACCACAGGAGATGGTTCAACAGAATTGTCCTGACAATGGTCACAGCATCGCAGGAGATGAGGTCATTGGAGACAAGATCTGCTAAAACCACCAATTATAGTTAAACAACAATAGTCCAAAGCCACAGCATGTGACCCTGGTCACTTAGACCCAAGCCCAACCTCTGAAAACCTCCCTTTTAAAAAGCTTTCTCATTTCTGCTTAAAGACAAGATGTCAGTCTTTGAGATACTATTCTACTGCCCTCCTCATTTGCTAGCAAATTAGCAAATTTCTCTTTTCCTCAAATCACTTTCCCTGGTTCTTCATTCTCACCAATTTGGTCTTGGAAATAGGTACATTACCTTGCATAGATCTGTCCGCAGTGGAATAGACATTTAATGTGGTCAGGTCATGTTCCTAAGGGCCTTGGCACAGTCCTCTCTTTGGGATAGGGGCTTAGCCACTAGCCAGGGTAAGATAATTCCTGCAATGAAGAAAAAGACAAGCTCTAAAAGTCCTTACCAAGAAAGCATGGTTCCCTAAGGTAGAGAACTTCAGCAGACAAATCCTTAAAATCTTCAAAAGAATTTTGAGAAAATATGTATCCATGTAAATTCTTAAGTTGATGGTTAAAATTTATGTTTAAAAGATTAAAAAGTTGCATGTAATTTCAGGCATATTGTAAACATTGACCTTTTGAAATAAAATCTCCATATCAGGTTTTTAAATGCATCTAGGAGAATATAAATACCCTAGATTTACCCACATCAAAATCTACTTCCCTAATTTTATATGTAGTTTATCTTTCTGAACTTTTCAGTCTCATTTCACCAACAAATTTTACCCTAATGTTTCTATTCTGATATTTTCATGTTGGAAAGCCTTTTGCTGATTGTTTTTGCTATAAAAATATGTAGTCCATTTTTTCCTGCACTAATAAAGATCTAAGAGATTTAAAAATTTTTTTCTCCTATAAACAATCATTCAAAACAACATAAATATATTATAAATTTGATATGTGAGGATTAAAGATAAAAATTAAATTTATTAAAAAGATACCCCAGAGTGATATGAATCAATCTAATTTATTTTCAACTAGTTTATATATCTATAAATAAATACCACTTATTACTAGAAAGACAGGGTGAGGCATCACTTCTATTTTATTTTTGCATTATAGATATGAGCAATGAACAACCTTGCTCAGAAAATTAAGAGAATGGAAATGGAAAAAGTTTTCTGATACCAATGTCACTCGGTTCTTCAAATCCTTCTAAATTTTATACCCCCAGAATCACACAGTAATCTATCATCAAAAATTATTTTTAATGATATATCAACTGACAACTTGTCAGCTAGCCCTTCTATTATGTTGAAATCAAAGACTTAGAAATCAATTCATTTGCAAAGGGTTTGTTAATTCGCCCCTAGAGCCACTCAGGCTCTGTGAAGAAGAGCCACAAAGAACACAAAGACTTTCCCAGGACTCACCCACAGACCAGCCTGCACCTGCAACTCTCACTTGACAGCTTTGTATTCAATCCCACATATCCAGGCAGGAAGGAGGAAATTAAAACGCTGAATTCAATAAACATACCAAAATCCAGAAGCAAAAGGCAAGGTGAACTCTGTTAATTAGTGGAAAACATCCACCATGTAACCTAATTAAGCCTAATCAGCCCTCATTGTTAAAACCATCAGCCAGATATTAAAAAAAAAAGATCAAGCTTCAAGTTTCCAATAAATTGTATTAATACATAGTTTCCTAAATACAAAAATCACTGTGAAATAAATTAGAAATCAGATCTTGTAGCACAGATTACTAAAAGCAATCAAGACTAAATTTTTTTTAATATCTAATATAATGTAATTTATCATTTTCTAATAAGATGGCAGCATGATCAAATGTCAGTTTTATTTCTTAATTTGTGAGATTGTTGTGTAAAACTAAACTTATGACTTATTTATAGTGAGAACTATGATGGCAGGCATACTATTCCTCTGGTACATAGATATATGTATGTGTTAATATTAAACTTTAATGTTCAGTTTTGGTGCACATGTAAATGAGAATTATGTATAAAATATAGTAAATAAATCCATAAACAAAATTCTCTATGTATTTTAGGAAAGAAATTATATGTACTACTAAAATGACTTACTCCAGAGGTTAGCATGCAATTATATTTTTGCTAGTAAGAAATGAAAAATATTATTTTATAGGTGAAACAAGATCTAGCTGACTTAAGTCAGTACAAACATTTTATGAAATGATTCAGGACAATAACTACTTTTGCAAATGATGAACTCCAAAGTGAAAAAGAAAATGGCATAAATGTTTGTTTGTAGTTTTCATCCAGCATCTTAAAAATGTGATAGTCCCAGAAGACTTTCTAGTTACAGGTACAAGTATCAGCAATCTAATTTTTATTCCTTTTGCTTTTCTTTGCAAGCTAATAACACAGTTTGAAGACGACTATTGGAAATAGCTGAAAAGAATCACTTTCCTTTAACTGGAAAACCCTTTTCTCAAAGCAGCTCTTTTAAGACTATGCATTTTTCCACATTTTTTAAGGCAGTGGAAGAGGTGACATGACTCCCATTATTTCACTCTACAATGTATCTAAATTCAGAACATGACAACACTCAGCCAACACTCAATGTCTTTTTGCTTAGTGCCTTAGAAACTTGTTGCACCCTGGGGAAATACATGATGAGTTCTGGGTGAAGGCTATGCCTTTCTTTGACAGTGGAGGGGTAAAGTTATTATAAAAAGGAAGGTGGCAAAAAGAATCT
This sequence comes from Perodicticus potto, assembly GCA_963574655.1. Classification (NCBI taxonomy): domain Eukaryota; kingdom Metazoa; phylum Chordata; class Mammalia; order Primates; family Lorisidae; genus Perodicticus; species Perodicticus potto. Next base: position 34,571 of record CAUYRH010056750.1, read on the forward strand.
CCTTGAACAGGCAGGAGAGTTCTCAGCTGATGTATTCTAGGAAACACATATAAGGAAAACGAGGATCCAGAAAACAACCCCCTTACTTCTCTTTACAAACTCTGAAAGGTGCTCACAGCCTAGTTTAAAAACAGCTGTTATAAGGTTTAAGCAGAATAGTTCTTAAAAGAAGGTTACTATAGACATACCTCCTATTATTACACTTCGTTTTGTTGTACTTTGCAGATATTTCATTTTTTACAAATTGAAGATTTGTGACAACTCCACATAAAGCAAGCCCATATTTCCAACAGCATGTGCTCACTTTGTGTCTCTGTGTTACGTTTTGGTAATTCTCACAATATTTCAAACTTTTTCATTATTATTACATCTGTTGTGGTGATTGGTGACTAATGATCTTTGATGTTATTATAATTGTTGTTGACCAAGGTAAGACAAACTTCATCAGTCTATGTTGTATGCATTCTGATTGCTCCACCAACCAGCCTTTCCCCATCTCTCTCCCTCTCCCGAGGCTTCCCTATTCCCTGAGACACAAGAATATTGAAATAAGGCTGATGAATAACCCTATAATGGCTTCTAACTACTCAAATGAAAGAAAGGACTCCAAGTCTCTTACTTTAAACCAAAAACTAAAACTAAAAATGACTAAGCTTAGTAATCACAACACATCAAAGATATGATGTAGGCTGAAAGCTAAGCCTTTTGTGACAATCAGTTAAGCAGTTTTGAATGCAAAAAAAAAAAAAAGGTCTTAAAGGAAAGTTAAAGTACTATTCAAGTAAACACACAAACAATAACAAAGTGAAACAGGCCAGGCATGGTGGCTCTCACCAGTAGTCCTAGCACTCTGGGAGGCCAAGGCAGGTGGACTACTTGAGCTCAGGAGTTGGAGACCAGTCTGAGCAAGAGCAGGACCCTCTTCTACTAAAAAAGAAAAGAAAAGAAAAGAAAAACTGAGGCAAGAGGATCACAGGAGCCCAAGAGTTTGAGGTTGCTGTGAGCTATGATGACATCATGGCATTCTACCCGGGGGGTGGGGGGTGGGGGGTTTGTGGGGTGGTGGGGGGTGGGGACAGAGTGTGATTCTATCTCAAGTTAAAAAAAAAAAAGTGAAACAGCTTGCTGCTGATATGAAATCACACAGAATATCCCCTTACGCCAAAGCCTACTCCAGAACAAGGGCCTAGTGCTCCTCAGTTCCATGAAGGCGAAGAGAAGTCAGGGAGCTGCAGATAAAAAGTTGGAAGCTAGCAAAATTTAGTTCGTGAGGTTTAAGGAAAGAAGCCATTCCCATAACATGAGAGTGCGCTGATGTAGAAGCTGCAACAAGTTATCCAGAAGATCTAATTATGATATTGATAAAGGAAGCTGCACTCAACAATGGGTTTCCAATGTAGACAAACAGCCTTACCTTAAAAGAAGATGCCATCTAGGATTTAGCTAATATGAGGTCCATATAGGTAGCAAGAGGTCCATGCCTGGATTCAAAGCTTCAAAGGACTAACTAATTCACTCATTGGAGCTAATGCAGCTGGTGATTATAAACTGAAGCCAATGCTCATTTACCATTCCAAAAATCCTAAGGCCTGTAAGAATTATGATAAATTAACTCTGCCTATGCTATATAAATGGAACAATAAAACTGTTTAAAGCATGGTTTAGTAGATATTTTAAGCCCACTGTTGAGACCTACTACTCAGAAGAAAAGATTTATTTAAAAACATTACATCTCAATCACCAGTGGTCTGGTTCTAGGATTGGCGGTGGTCTGTGACCTACAGATGGTGCTGTGGTGGTGGCGTGGCCTCATAGAGCCACCAGAGTCACCCACCTACCCCACCCAATGTCTCCTCCCTGCGGCCATGGCTGACCTGGAAGATGGCAAGGAGACCTGCACCTTGGCCTCTCACTCGGACCGCAGGCTTCAAGTCAAGGGGCAACAAAATGTTCTATCTCAAGAAGAGGTACACGGTGACCATGTGGAGCTGGGACGTGGAGTGCAATCCATGGGCCATCTGCAGGGGCCAGGTAATGGATGCTGTCTTAGATGTCAAGCTGAAAACAAACAAGAGGATGTGCTGTGGTTTGGGCAGAATGTAATCATTCCTTCCACAACTGCTGCATGTCCCTGTGTGTGAAACAGAACAATCTCTGCCTCTCTGCCTGCAGGATTGGCTAGTCTAAAGAATCAGCAAATGAGAACGGCAGAAGGCTTTCTTGGTGCACTTGTTCCAAGCCCTGGTGGATCAAGTATCCTACAAAAGCTACAACACTCCAGGGGATTAATTCTTCAAATAAGGAGCCAATGGCTCTGTGGTCTTTTGAGACTCACTAAAGGCCTGGTTTAGTATTTTGTCAATTTCATTTTCAGAAATTCTCCACAATTAAGAAGATGATTTATAAAAGGAGGTCTTTCCTACCTCTGTGCGGTGTCACATACTCCTTAGAAATGCTATAAAACAAGGAGAGAACTCCAAATTGAATAACCTTTATAATTTTCCCATTGATATACTAGTTGTGGAAGCAGTTCCTTTCAGAGGAGAATATTTCTCATGCTTGTGGTTGATCAGCTAAGAAAGGACAGTATGTTATAGTAGCAATTAAAACCTCCACCCCAAAAATAAAATAAAATAAAAATACTACTTCTCTAGAATGAAGCACACTTGGTCATGATGAATTATTTTCTTTTGATGTGCTTTTGAATTCAGTTTAATTAAATTTTATTGAAATCTTTTGCATCTTTACTCATTAGTGATATTGGTCTGTAGTTTTCTTTTCTAGTTAGGTCCTTTGGTATTAGGGTAACATGTCATCATAGAATGAGTTGGGGAGGAGCCTTTCCTTCTCAATATTATGGAATAATTTCTGCACTATAGGTACAAGTTCCTCTATATAGGCTTGGTAAAGTTTGGGTGTGAAACCATCTGTCTGGGACTTTTATTTGGAATTATTTTTATAATTCTAGCATATATTTCATTGCCACTTCAGTATTTGATATTTGAGGTCTGTTTCTTCTGGTTGAGGCTGGGAGGTTGTTTACAAGAATTTGTCCATTTCCTCCACATTTTTAATTATTAGCCATAGAAATTTTTATGGTATTCTGAGATAATGTTTTGTATTTCTGTGATATGAGTTATGACTCTTCCTTTTTCATTTTTAATTGAGCCTATTAGAATCCTTATGTTTCTGTTTCTGATTAATCTGGGAAGAGGCTTGTCAATTTTGTTTATCTTTTCAAAGAACCAACTCTTCCTTCATTAATCTTCTGTATAGTTCTTTTGTTCTCAATTTCTTTTAGGTCTGCTATGATCTTGATTATTTCTTTTCTTATGCTGGCTTTGGGATTGTTTTGCTTTTCCTTTTCCAGTTTCTTGAGATGATTGTTGATTTGTGATCTTTCTGTCTTTTGAATATGGGCTTTTAAGGCTATGAGTTTTCCTCTCAGGACAGATTTTGCTCTAAGCCACAGATTTTTGTAGGTTGTGTTTCTAGTGTCATTTTTTTCAAAGAATTTTCTGATTTCCATCTTTATTTCTTCATTGACCCAACTATTATTGAGCATTAGGTTTAGTTTCCATGACTTAGTGTAGGGGTGGTTTCTATTGGAATTGATTTCTAGTTTTATTGCACTGTGATCTGAGAAGATAAAAGGTATAATTCCTATTTTTTTATGTTTGTTGAGATACGTTTTATGACATAGGATGTGATCAGTCTTAGAGAATGTTCCATATGCTGATGAGAAGAACGTACATTGAGTCATTTTGGAGTAGAATGTTCTGTACGTGTCTGTTAGGTCCATTTATTCTACAGTTCTGTTTAGGCCCATTGTTTCTTTGTTTATTTTATGTTTGGAGGATCTGATCAGTTCTGTCAGTGTGGTGTTGAAGTCCCCAGCAATGATGGTATTGCTGTTTATCATTTTATTTAGTTTGGGCGCTCCTGTGTTGGATGCATAAATGTTTATGATTGTTAAGTCTTCTTGTTGGATTATTCCCTTCAACATAATATCATGGAAACAATCCAAGTGCCCATAAATACATGCATAAGTTAATAAAAGGTGGTATATACATACCATGGAGTACCACTCAGCCGTTAAAAAAACTGATGATCTAGTATCTTTTGTGACAACCTGGATAGAAACCATTCTTCTAAGTGAAACAATACAAGAATGGAGAAAAAAAATACCTGTACATAATACCAAATTGGAACTAATTATCAGTACTTAAGTGGTCAAATGGAAGTAAATTTCAATGAAAATGAAGCTGGGGTGAGGGGAAAAATAGGGATGGGTAAATCTACACCTATTGGGTACAGTGCACACTATCTAGGTAAGAACACACTTACAACTTTGACTCAATCTATATGAAAACAAAGTATGCAAATGAAACATGTGTTTCTGCAATTTAAAAAAAATAAATAAGGTGTATAAAATAAATAATTGTGTATTTACATACATAATCAGTGCATACTTTGTACTGAGTTCTGCAATCATGCAACCCACCAGCATTATGAAATCAGGAAAACAAAACAAAACCCTAACTTTCCATCTGGAATACCGGAGCACAAACTGTCTTTGTATTTTTTTTCTTAAAAAAGTCATATAAATTTAGGAAAATCACTCAACCTCTTCATATTCTAGTTTCCTTATTTAAAAAATGAAGACAATTAAGTTTTCCCTTCTTTTATTTTGATCAGTGACTATGAGAGCATGTTGAATAAACATACTCACATAATAAAGAACAGTGTTTCGCCCAGGTACAGTGACTCATGCCTATAATCTAGCACTCTGAAAGATCAGGTGGTTGGATTGCTTGAGCTCATGAGTTTGAGACCAGCCTAAGCAAGACCAAACCCCTCTCTACTAAAAACAGAAAAACTATCTGGATATTGCGGCAGGCACCTGTAGCCCCACTTACTCAGGAAGCTGAGGGAAGTGGATCACCTAAGCCCAAGAGTTTGAGGTTGCTGTGAGCTATGATGCTGCCATGGCACTTTACCCAGGGTGACAGTGTGAGACTGATTCTGTCTCTAAAAAAAAAAAAGAAAAAAGAGAGAGAGATAGAGAGAGAATCGTGTTTCCTTTGATCAATAAGTACTAATGCCTCATGTCAAAAAAAAAATTACTCCTCTAGGTTCTCATTAACAATGCACCTAGTTTACCCAAGAGCTGTGATAGAGATGTACAAGGAGAGAATGTTATTTTCATGGCTACTAAAACAAAAATATTCTGCAGTCCATGGATCAAGGAGTCATTTTGACTTCAAATCTTATATTTAGGAAATATATTTCCTAAGGCTATATTTATCACACATCTTTTAATGAATCTGGGCAAAGTAAATCGAAAACCTTCTGGAAAGGATTCACCATTGTAGATGTTATTAAGGACATTCATGAGTCAAGGAGGGAAGTCAAAATATCGATATTAACAGCAATTTGTAAGAAGTTGATTCCAACCTTCATAAGAGAACTAGAATTAGAAATGAATCTTGAAGATATGACTAATTTGATATAATCTCATTGTGCAACTGGACAGATGAGGAGTTAACTTCTTATAGATGAGAAAAAGAAGTAGTTTCTTGAGAGGGAGATGCTGTGAACATTGTTGAAGTAACAACCAAGAATTTAGAATATCAAATAAACTTAGCTGGTAAAGCAGTAGCAGGGTTTGAGAAGACGGACTCCAATTTTTAAAGAAGTTCTGTGGACAAATGCTGTGAAACAACATCACAAGCTACAAAGAAATGTTTCATAAAAGAGTCAATCAATGCTGTTAACTTTTATGCTATCGTAAAAAATTTCTACAGCCAGCCCAACATTCCACAACCACCACCCTGATCAGTTAGCAACCAGCAATATCAAGGCAAGACTCTACATCAGCAAAAAGATTATGACTTGCTGAATGCTCAAAAGATCCTAAGCATTTTTTAGCAATAAGGTATTTTTTAATTAAGGCATATACTGTGGTTTTCTTCAGACATAATGCTACTGTACACTTCATAGGCCACAGTACAGTGGCCTATTAAACTTTGTGTGATTCTCTTTATTGTGATATTCATTTTCTTGAGGTTGTCTGGGACCAAACTCAAGATACCTCCGAGGTATACTTGTAAAAAGGAAATAAGCAAAAGTATGAGATATCTGGAAAAGTTTTTATGTCTTACTCTCTCATAAGAGATTTTGTATATTTGCCTCTTTAAAATACTTCTATTAAAGTATAAAAGGAATGCAGCTCTTTATCTCACACATAAAAGGGAAATGCTATAATTGGGGGTGATTGTTGTCAGTCACCCCAGGTATGAAAGAGAGGGTCACCTCTCCCATAGGTAAGCGGTGACCAGTTTGTCCCAAAGAGCTAGTCTCCCAAGACAGGGACGGGAAGGGACAGGACAGGGAGGACCTCTGGGACTGCACAATAGGAACAGCTCCACTGTTCAGTCACTAGAAATAACTCCAGGAAAGAAACTTTACCATCACAGAGCTAGAACAACAGCATGGTAAATATTTACTTATTATTTAACATTTTTAGCAAGAAAACAAAAGAGTCTTTCCTGAAAAACTCTTTAGGCTGATGTATGTTTTTTATTTCTGGGTACTTCACTACCTGCTGTGTAAAGGGCCCCATTAATTCTATTCATTCAATAGAAGTCAAAGGGAGTGTCTGTCTTGGCTAAAAAATTATCTAAATTAAGTGACATATAATTTTATATTTTGAAATATATGTGTTTTCATAAAATATATAAAGATAGATATTCCTCAACTTACAATGGTGTTAACGTATGTCTCGATAAACCATCACAAGTTCAAAATATCGTAAGTTGAAAATGCATTTAACACGCCTAAACCTACAAAAACATAGCTAAGCCTAGTTTACCTTCAACATGCTCAGAACACTCACATTAGCCTATGGTAGCCCAAATCATCTAACACAAAGCCTGCATTGAATAACTCTTCTAATTTATTGAACACTATACCAAAAGTGAAAAGCAGAGTGGTTATTTGGGTACTTGAAGTACAGTTTCTATTGAATGGATATGGCTTTCATACCACCATAATGTCAAAAAATCCTAAGTACAACTATCATTGGTCAGAGACTGTTTATACAAAACATATTAATGAAAAAGAAAGGGGTTCTGTTTTCAAAACCAGAATACTTACATTGTCTTCAGATTTATTATACTAAAAATTGGAAAACAAAAAAAAGAAAGAAAGAAAATCTTTCTAAAGAAAACCCAGCAGAAAAACTACTTGAGTACTTTAGTTTCCATTTTAAAAAATTAATCTTGCAACATTTTATACAAAATCTTATAATTGGTTCTATAGTTAATTAAAATTTCATTAGTGAGCAGCTTATTTGAAGTATTTATTATTCCTTCTTGAATTGCTAATGAATTAAAGCCTCAAGTGCATCCGTAGTAAAGTCACCTTCCTGCTCATCTATCTGCATGCTCAAAAAGTAATATGTTAAAACCAAGAGGCTTCATACATTTGGTGCCATTATTTTTCTCTGCTAACTTGTGAATGTAAATTTATTCCATGGTACTTTCTGAAAAATTAACTACTGTTTCAGCTCACAGTCTTTTCCAGTCCAGTTGCTTTAGTAATTAAGATTCTATTTGAAGTTCATTTTCATGTAAGCATATTATAACTTTTGTCAACATTTTTCTCTTCATCTAAAGGTCAGTGCAAAGTCATGTCAATAGCATGAACTGCTATGATCTGTAGACTTTATAGAATAAGATGCTATTTCACCGTCTGGAATTGGGTTTATATTCTTTAATTCATTTAAAACAGATTTAAAAGAATCCAATCACTGATTTTTAAAAAAATCAGTGTATTTGAAGATACTTGAAACATTTCTTCATAGCAAATGTTCCGTGATGAAGTTGATTAACTTATCTGCAAATAAAATGCACATATGTATCGATATTTTTATTAGTAGTGAATTTTATGAAGACACGTTTCTGTTTCATAAAACCATGAAACACATTCCTTAAGGTCTTAACATATTTCTTATCGTGAAAATTTCTCACTGCTAATTTATTACAAGCCAACTAAAGAAAACTACTTAATCATGAAAATTAGAACAGGCTTACTGCTTTAAATATAACAAAGTGAATTTTTCCCACCTAAAGTGGGGATAAGACATTTTGACTAAGGACATAAAGTTTTATGAATTCTCCTATACTTATACAAAAAATTACTATGTAGGCATCAATTTCTGTATTTATTTAAGAAGAGATACCAAGAACAGAAAGAGTGAAGCTCTAGCCCACTCAGCCTATTATTAGCCTGAACTATATGAAATTGTTGATATTCAATCACTGCTGAGTTGCTGAATTAGCAGTTTCCCACTGTTCTGTCTGTAAAGTCAGTGTTCACTTTTAGTCCATTTTCTTAGTGATCTTAGACCATGATTCCAACAGAGAAGTTCTTCAGAAGTGTCTACACTATAACTCAAGAGGAGTGGCAGGGGCCAGTGGAGAGGAAACCCCATGGCAGAGCCCTAATGTCACAATTTGCCATTGTTTCAACAGAGCAACTCTGCTTTTATCTTTTATTATATAATGGGGCTTCCAATAAAACATGTTTAAAAAGAAAGGAATTATAATTCTAAAAACATATTTTGAAGGTATTATTATAAATTCCATAGTTATATATATATGTATATATATATATACATACATACATACATACATACATACATACATACATACATACACACACACACAGAGATAGATAAATATACATACATACATATTCCAGTATCAGGAAAGGGTATTGAGATCATAGCATTATAATAATGCAGAGGTGATCTTGATACAGGGGTCACCCATTCAGGGCTGGACAGTGACTTCTCCTTTCCTAGGCCTGGGAAATTTCATGTAAGTTCCCTAGGCCTAGGCAATTTCACATAAGCAGGTCCTCTTCTGAAGTGGACTCCCAGCCATTTTTCCCAGAGATGGAGGAACAGCATTTATTGTTAATACCCTCATCAACATTGAAATCTGCCAGTCCAGGCCAAATGTAATTCTCAAGATCTCCCCATTTATACAACAGTATATAACCCCTAGACAAAAAGACCTCTTAGGAATTTCCCACTGGGTCCTCCTTCTCTCCCACCCACAGAAGCTCTGGTGCCTTTCATTCCTTCTATTCCTTTCTATCTAATAAATCCTATCTTAACACTGATCTGTGGTCCGTGGGTTTGAATCTTTGAATTTCTGAGACCAAAGACCACTGCAGTAAGAAATTCTGCAAAAAATCTCATCTAACACCCTCAACTTACAGTAGACGCCAGGGCCCTGAGAGATTTCTCCAGGGCTGCAGTGTGAGTCCAGGGCAAAGACACTACAGACACCAGCTCCCTTCAAATCCAGTGTTCTCTGCAATATTTTATTTAATATTACGACTACCTCACAATGATATGACCCACGTCCTCCATTTTCTAGGCAATACCTCTCTAGTTTCTCCATGTAGCTTACATGAGGTGCTCCCTAGATGGTTCACCATCATCATCTCTTCTACCGACATCCCAGTTTCACGGGTTTTCTCCTAACAAAAAAGTACCCAGGATTTTTCATGATATAACATGTTGTGTTTTGACCAGTTCCAAGTACAATGGAACCATGCTCCATTTCTTCTTAGAAATAGTTACGTTTTCAGCTTTTTTATGGTAAGAATGCTAGTGTCAGATGCTACTCTTGGGGCTGTCCCTCGGCTTTTGCTGCTTTAAGAATTAAAAGGAAAAATGCTATAAAATATCACCTCAGAGCCAGGAAAATAAAAGCATAATGAGAGTGAAATGCAGCATTCTGGGTAGAGAAATGGACCGTATCATCATAACAAAGCTCTGTAGGGAGCCCCAGTTGTCCTGCCTCAAAGCCAAGCATCTTGAAGGAAATTACAAGAAATTTACAGCAAACTTAAGAGCATTTCCTTAAAGCAGTGATTTACAACCAGCAGGCCAGTGAGGGGATCTTAGGTGTGCCACAGAAAAATTTTTAAAGCTCATGCATTAAATTATTTTGAAAGAAATTTAAGGCACAGTAAGTATATTCTACATATATTCTATTTTACTCTTTTTTTTTTAATCAACATAACTTAAGTGTGCCATAGAAGTAAAACTACAGGTTCAAATGTGCTATGAGACTTTTTTAAAAAGATGAAAAACACTGCCTTAGAGGAAGAAAACCTTTCTTATTTAGTAATGGTGAGAGATCTTTATATGAAAAAGGTATCATCATTAAAACTAAGTGGGATATTCTCAAAATGGAGGACAACCATTTATAAAGTTCACTTATAAAGTCTGTGGGATATGGAAGTGGTAAGGAGACCCTCTAACTATGGAAATTCACTCCTTAAGTGAGTGCATACTTTGTTAAGTCCTAATACTGTAATGTAGATCAAGGCCAGGATCTTAACTATCAAATAGAAAAAAATAGACGAAACTATTCTAAACACAAAATACTAATGACTTCTCATGTGACCATGTAGCTATTGTAGAAAATTTGGAGTAAAATGTACCCAAATCTTAAAAAAAAAAAAAAGAGAGAGAGAGAAAAGTAAAAGGACCAATAACAAGAAGTACCTGAGAAAGCAAACTTGTTCTAAAAAAAGATAGAAAAAATGAAGAAAGAAAGAAAAAGATTATTTAACTTAAAGGCACCGAGAACCTAAATAATGTATACATAAGGTCAAAGAATACTTAGAAAGCACAACAAGGTGCATTTCAATAAACAATTTAAATCAAAGTATGCACATTCTCCCCTGTGATTGATTTGCCAATTTTTGTGAAATTGGGATCAAACTGATTTTTTTCTCTTCCACCAGTGTTACCAGTGCCATTTAGGTAAATAACATGCCTATGTCAAAATTTATAGATCCACTTTATGATATATTAGATTCTTACATATACTGTCTTTTGATGTGTATAATGTGCACTTTTTGTTCACATTTCTTTAATAATTTTATTAAATCATAACTGTGTACATTAGGGCAATCATAGGGCAGAATGTGCTTCATATACAATCAGAAACATTTTGATTGTACTGTGAGAGATAGCCCTAATAGCGTTTTCTTAATCACTATATAAAGACATTGATACTCTACATTTAATAAGTTTCACCAGTACCCTACTAAGATGCACCGTAGGTGTGATCCCACCAATTGCCCTCACTCCACCCATTCTGCCTCCTCCCCTCCCCTCCCTATCCCTTTTCCCTGTATTCTTGTGCTATAATTGGGTTTTAGCCTTCATATGAATGCTATAAATTAGCTCTATATTAGGGCTGAGTACATTGGATACTTTTTCTTCCATTCTTGAGATACTTTGCTAAGAAGAAAATGTTCCAGCTCCATCCATGTAAGCACAAAAGAGGTAAAGTCTCCATCTTTCTTTAAGGCTGCATAGTATTCCATGATATACATGTACCACAATTTATTAATCCATTCGTGGGTCGATGGGCATTTGGGCTTCTTCCACGTCTTAGCAATTATGAATTGGGCTGCAATAAACATTCCGGTACAAATATCTTTATTATGATGTGATTTTTGGTCTTCAGGATATATACCCAATAAAGGAAT